>JAGFNQ010001009.1:196511-248061 GCA_024364735.1 Boesenbergia rotunda
TGCTCTTTGCTTCTCTTATCAGTCCCCTATTGAATTCCAAAGTGTGGTAAAGTCAGATTTAAGTAATGGCCTTTGTTTTGGATGAAAAACCTCTTCTTTGATTTCCTTGTGCCATTTTTTTCCAATTTCGTGCCAACTTTGTTTCTTCCTTGTCTTTTCTGATTTTCTTTTCTTCTCTTGTCTTCTAACAAGGTCAGAAATGATTTGATGCAAGCTTGGGATCCGGATGTGGAAAAACTTCACTTGATTTCATGGTGCCAAAATTCACTTTTTGTGCCACTTTGTTTCTCCCTTGTCTTTTCTTTCTTCTTTTCTGATTTCTTTTTCTTTTTTCTTTAGATTCCAGCTCCACTTCAGATTCATGACAATTCTCTGATCTCTCAAAACAATAGCATCCATAGTATTTACATCAATTGAAAGTGGAAAGTTTAAGTATCCTACTCAAAAATGGTTGAATAGCAAGTCAATTTCCAGCCACTGCACAAACATAATTCTGCTGCCATTTTTAGAGATTTCGATATCTGGTTAGCAATTCTTGCATGACTTTCAATTCAGATTTGGTCAGCATATGGTGTTCTCAATACTCTTTGATGCATTCCCGAAAATTCCCTGATTCACAGCCCGAGAAACCCAAATTAAATTCCAAGTTGATACAAACTTTTTGAATGTGAACCATTCTGAATTTTTATCTTTTCGGCTGCATCTTCAGCTTCCCTTTCCCTTCTCTTCTTCTCATTCAATGAATTGTAGGAGACCTTCTGCCGAGACTCAGCAATGAAAAGTCTTGAGAATTCAGAAATGCATCAATTTAGAAATATTTTTCTTCAAATGCAGAAATGTTTCCATCCAAACTCAGCTTTTGATCTCAAATCAAGTTCAGTTGCCCTTCCCTTGCTAAATTGCTCACAAAAACTCTTTTCTTCCCTCAGTTTGGCATAAATTTTTCAGCAATCAGTAGGCTGGCCGAAACATGCTCCAAATTTGCAGATTTTTTCCCTCTTTGCTGATTTTTGGCAAGTCCCAGATTTTCTGATTTTTGCATCTGTTTTTTTTTTCTTGCCTTGACATTTCTGAATTATAGCAGTTTCTGGATTACTTTCAGACCTTGCAAAGCTCTTTGATTTTTGCAGCAATTAGCATCAACTTGACTGCATTTTTTCTGTTTTGATCCCCAAGCTGTTTTCTGCTTCCAGGTTCACTGAAATTTTTTTCTGTTTTGTTTCTTTTCTGCTGTAAATCCGGATCATTTCTGCTGCAATTCATTTCCATTCCATTCCAGATCCGTAAATTGAATTCCAGCCTCAACTATGCAAAGATTTCTTTCCTTCTTCTGATTTTTGGCACCATTTTCTGCAATACTTTCAGATTTTCTGCTTTTTTCACAGATTTTTGTTTTTCTTCAGGTTTTCCAGCCTTTTCCACTTCTGCTCAGCTTCACAAATAGTCCTTCAATGATTCACAGCAGCTCAAAGTTGATTTGTTCAGCTTTCTCCAGCAAAGACAGTTGCATTTAAGCTTCTCGCAAAGTGGCCGAATTTTCCATAGCAGAAATTTTTTTCTCTTTTAACATGGCATAGCTTTCCTTCATTTGTGTGTCATTTGGATTACACAAAAAGTTTCTTCTGCAACCCAATTCATCTCGGCTCAAAATTGTTTGGATCTTCAACTTATAATCAAGGGTCTAGATGCCTCAATTATTTTCATCCTTTACTCATTTTTGACACCAAATTCAACCCACTTGGCACCTTTTGGTTTCAACTTGGCAAAATTTTTTTTTTTTTTTTCGAGTTGAAATGCATCCAAAACTTTAGTCACTCCCCCACACTTGAATCTTTGTCCGTCTCGGGCAAAATAACATTAAGAAACATTCCAAACAACAAGTCCAATGAAAAGTGAGGGTAAGAGTAAGAAATAAGTAGAGAAAAAAAATGGAATGAACATGATTTTCTTCTAAAATGGATATGGAAAGGAAAACAAATGAATTAGCCTCTATAGATGTGATCCAATCAACGAAATATGGTTTTGAAAGAACCTAAGCAAGTTCTAGAATTCAATAACATATGTGTATCACAAAATAAGGCTAATCTCACTAGGTAAAAATAATTCATCCCAAGTCCTCAATTAAGAATCTAAAGCAAGTAGTACTCAAGCATCCAAGATTTCATCCATGAACTCAAATCTTAAGTTTTAACAACCAAATTTAATTTATTTTCAAAAGACTCTAAAATGCTATGGAGATAACCTAGAGGGACACTTTTATTTATACTCATGCAAGAAAAAGTGACAAAAGGAATAACATGCATTTATTTACAAGGACTCAGTTCAAAGGAAAATTCTAATTCTAGGAAGCATGGAAATGAAAAATGAATTAAAAGTAAATACAAGAAAAATCAAACTCCCCTTTATTCTGGTGGACGGAGTCGATCCAGAAGGAGCATCCACCGTGGTAGTGGAGGAAAATGGGTGGCTGGGAGATTTGGAACTCCCCCACACTTGAATTTCACAATATTTTGCTCTGGTGGCCTCAGGCGATTCAGGTTCAAGAGCCATCCAAGGGATGGAGTGCTTTTAATTAAAGTCAGATCATCTCCTCCTTGATGCCCTTCAGAAGTCCTTCCAGGAGGCTGGAGTCTGTTCAGTTGGAGTACCCACTCCTGAAGTCTTCTGGACCCTGCAAAAACATGTAATACCTCTCTCAAGCGTGCAGGGTCAGAAAGAAATAAAATGATATCAGTCTCTGCATGAAATGAATTCAAATCTGCATCATATCCTATTAAATCAAATCTTGGTGCCTCAATAAAATTTTCACAATTATTTCCTACATAATTTGCATCCTGAAATTCATCACAAATAATGAAATCAATTTTTGGCACTTCAATAAAAATATCACAATTATTTTCTATCAAGCACGTATCAAACAATGTATCACAGCCTATGAAATCAATCTCAGGTGCCTCAATGAATTTTTCAAAATTATTTTCAACATAAGATATGTCAAAAGACTCATCACAACAATTAACAACACTAGGCACTTCTAAAAAAATTTCACACTCAGCATTTGCATCCAATGTATCACAACATGCTTCATTTTCAACCAATTCAACACTAGGTACCTCTATGCAAATTTCAGAAAAGTTAGGAGAAGAATTTACCTGATCATGCTGAAAGTACCTGGAGATTCTACAAAAGTAGATGTATCTGTGTTCTCCTCCTGGTCAAGTAATCTCTCCTCTTCAGCCTCAGGCTCTGGTGGAAATCAACTGGTGATCCTTGGTGCTTGCTTTCACCATGCAAGTCCCTACACTTTCTGGAAGTTGTGGTGGCCCCTGGGGCTTAGTGCAATCCCCTACACCTGTGGAATCATCTCCTCTGCATGCTTCTTCTGTAATATCTGCAACAACAGTATTAGAAAAATTAGGACCACTAATAACACTATCATCACAAAATAAAATCGAGAATGGTCCTGTGAAATAGGAATGGGTGATTCTTGGGGCTCAGTGCAGTCCCCTACACTCTCAATCCTATCCTCTGAATTTTCTGATGTATCAATCACAGTAGGTGGTCCCTGGGGCTCTGTGCAATCCCCTACACCTATAGAATCATCTGATTGTTCTAATACTTGGGCTTTTATCTGATTCAATCGATCTTGTATGTTTTGAACCCATTGTTGTTGTTGTTGTTGTTGTTGAAAATTTTGCTGTAGAAACAGTTGAAAATTTTGCTGTTGTTGTAGAACTTGTTGCAACATCTCCATCATCCTTTGGTGTAGAGCCTCATCCCAATCAGGATCATCAAAGCCTCCTTGGTTAGTGTGGAACCCCTGTTGGTCTTGAAATGGAAAATAGGGCTGCTGAAGTCCAGGAGGAGGCTGTACATTCTGAAATGGAAACTGTTGGGGCTGCTCAAATGGATGAAATGACTGATTTAACTGCTGAAAACTTGGCTCAAAAGTTGGTGGAGATGGCTGAAAATTGAAGCCCTGGAAATTTGATCATTTGGTGGAAAATTTTGCTGTGTAGGTTGAAATCCACTCTGATTTTGATTCTGGAAAGTCTGAAATGGTTGGAACTCTTGTTGAAAATTTTGACTCGATTGAAAATCTTGCTGAAATTGTTGTAATGGAGGCTGAAAAAGTTGATTGGGTTGCTGAAAATTCGAATGTGATTGCTGAAATGGTTGCTCAAAACCCTGGAATTGTGGCTGCCCACTCTGAATTTGTGGCTGGAAATTTGGTTGATTTTGCTGAAAATTTTGGAAAGGCTGAAAAAACTGATTTGTTGACTGATTGAATGGTTGGTTCTGCTGAAATTGTGGACACGGCTGCTGATAAGTGGATGAAAACATTTTGAACCTGCAGCCCTGTCACAAAACAATCAAGAAAAATGGCAGTACCCGTATATAAAAAATAAAACATAATAAAATAGAACCCAATGATATGTCAAAAAGCATACAAGCAAAAATCAAACAAATCAACTAGTTGCTTCCCCGGCAACGGCGCCAAAAATTTGACGGGCCCAAATCTACTAGTTTAATTTGTCACGAAATGTATGGGCTCATCAAATTTAAATAATCAATGAAATGCTGGAAACCCTTTTACAACTCAAAAGTATGAAAATGTAATATAGGGGCCACAGGTCGTATTTTTCTCAGGGACTGGTTGTTGTGTTTGATTCGCGCTTGTATTTAGGTGTCGTTTATGTTTTCGGGTATCGAATGTGATTGGGTTTTGTTTTCAATTCAGAAATAAAATGGCACTGAAAATTAAGGTAGACAACCTAATAAACCAACCAATGTGATGGCAAGTAGTGACTCAACTCATGGAAACCGAATCAAGCTAGGGGATTTAACTGAAGTGTGGAAAAGCAATCTTAAATTCAAATGCACAATAATTACTGATGCATGAAAATGGAGGCTGTGATGGAAGTTTTCGAAAACAGATAAACTTAACACAATGAAAACATGCTAAATGCAGAAATTCAACAATCACCAAATTCAACTCAAATTAGCTATGATTTTTGGAAGCACCAATGCAAAGAAAATTCAGGGATTCTAAGGGTGATATCAAGGGATTTCAAAAGCTCTCCTACACCCAAAAAACTAGTGAAAATCTGTTGCAAACAAATGCCAAAACAGCTTGGCACACAAAAGGGAACATTTGTGCCAAAGCCAATGCTTTGTGCCAAAGGTGAGGCTGCCAATTCAGAATTGAACGAATTGATTAAGCTGGGCAAGCACAGCTGTGAATTCAGTGATATGCAGAGATAAATGAAAACATTCAGACTCCATGGACCAATCAAAACAGCTGGTGAAGAACTTGACACAATTACAACTGCAGGAACTGCAGTGAACTGCAGAAAAGTTCAGAAATTCAGAAATCGTGCAGCAGGAATGCAGCGACGAGTTGGATGCAAATTCAACTTTAAACAACTGAAATTAAGTGCAATGGAGTTCGAATGCAAGGCTTCCTTGATATAACTTCAGCAGCTACAATTAAAAGTTGCAGAAATGAATTGGGTACAGATCTAAAACTGGGATGCAGAATTGGAACTTGAATGGCAGAGTTGAACTTCATAATTTCAGAAACAATTACTGCAGAAATACACTTTCAAACCAAAAACAAAACGAACCAAGCAACTGAATTTAAATGCGAAAACTGAGAAGAACCAATGCAACTGACTCAAATTCAGAACAAGGAGCTGAAATTTTCAGATTCCAACTTGACTAGCAAGCTGAAACTGCAGAAATACTCAGCTGAACAAATGAAAAGCAGATGCAACGCTACATATAAAATCAAACTTGGATCACTAAATTTACACACGAAATTGGTCTTCAATGGCAGGAATTGAACTAAACACAAATCGAATTGGAACAAAAGCTGAAAAACTCGAAACTGAATGGAAAGTTGCAGAACATGGCTGATACGCACGGTAATGAAATGGCACACAACTAAAATAAACCAAAGTAAACTGGAATTAACTCACTCTATCACTGAATAAGTTCCTAAATTACTCTACTTGCGGAATTGAAGCTAAATTATGGCTAACAACTCAGAAATCGTAAATTGCAGTAGCTGAACAAGAACTTCAGAATAGAACAGTGCAGAAAATTAAGTTTACAGCTAAAAACATTGGAAATTAAGAATCTAAACTACTCCTCAATCCTTCCTAAGCTCAAATTCTTCTTGGTCGTCAAGCAAGAGCTGGCTTCGAACCCCTAGGCACAGCAAATCGATTGGAGAACAGCTCAGTTGGTCGAATCTACTCAAACTGCACAGTTGGGGAAATTTCCAATCCGAAAGCTTCAATCTCAGTTGTTGAGCTGCGATGGTGATTTGGATGAGAACTGAGCTCACTTGAGAACCCCTACAAGTGGCTCAGGTGGTCGGAAGTGGGTTGTAGCTGAGATTTACGCTCCCGGACCACAAAGCTGTCGAAACCCTCAAACAAGCTCTATCCGGCGCGAGTTCAAGCTGAATTCTCCAGCAAAACTGACCTCCAAGGATCCAGAAGATGATCTTGATGAAGAATTGAGGGGTCGCGCCCCTTGAATTGAAGGAACAAGCTAAATCAGTGAAGAGAAAACGAAGAAGACGCAGAAGACGGCGGAGACGCGACGAGGAGAAGGTGAGCAGCGTTTCTGATTAAATAGGAGATAATGGACGGCTGTGATTAATTTGAGAAATCCAACGGTTGATCTTCATCTGATCTGACCCAAACTTTTATGATGATGATCTGGGGTCAGGATCTGCCTTGTGGTAGCTCGGATCCTCCAGATATGCAACGGATGGTCCAGATCAACTCTATCTGTGAATGGACGCTCTAGAGCCCTCCTTGCTTGATCCAACGGTTGATCTAGCTCTGATTGGGATGAAACCTTCAGATCTTGATCATAGAGCTTGATCAACCCTAACCCTAGCTCGGATTGCTTCAGATCGTCCCGGATGGCTCAGATCTAGCCGCTCTTGAATCGGACGGCCCGGATTAATCGTAGGCTTGATAATTCGATCCGGTTCACATCCGACTCAAGTTTGACCCAGTATACCCTAGGTCCAGGATCCTTTCATGCCTACAAAAATATATCAGAAAATTAGTGGCCAAATAATCCAAAAATATGTAATTTTGCAATTAAGTCCAAAATAATAGAGAATCCTAAAACCTAGGGTAAAATCACAATTAAACAATAAAAACATGGATCAAACATGGATTTTAGCACTTAAAATAATCAATAAAATGGTGCTTATCAGTACTGCCCTTAGCCTCTGAGTAGAGGCCATTACTTCCCCTGACGATAAGGTTGTTAAAAATTTCTGACCCAAACTTTCTGGTGGGATCCCTAGCTTTTTAGAGAAAAGCATGGATACAAAAGAATGGGTTGCCCCAGTATCGAATAACACAATAGCATATTGAGATGTGGTGAGTATTCGACCTGTGACCATGTTAGGAGCATTTGCCACCTCTTCCTTGGTGATGGCGAAAACCCTGTCGTTGGTCGTGGCTGGTGGGGCTTCCATCCTCACCTGACTGTAATAAGATCCCTCCATAACTGGATGCATCTGGTGTAGCTGAGCAGGTCCACCCCCGTACTGAAGAAGCTGTGGTGGAGGCGGCTTGCTTTAGGGCACGCCTTGGCCAGGTGCCCTACTTCTCCACAGATATAACACCCGCCAACACTCGACCAGTTAGGGCAAGCCTTCATCATATGCCCTTCTACTCCGCAAATATGGCATCCGCTCATGCCCTGACGACATACTCCAGGATGTGTCTTCCCACACTTTGGGCAAGGAGAATACTTGAGTTGTTTGCTTGACGAGCCCCCTTTGTTGCCCTCAGAAGTCTTCTGGTCCCACTGCTTCCTCTTGCCTGAACTCCCTTTCCAGTTTTGTTGGTTTTGCAGATTTCCTTGGGACTTCTGGGCTGATGCCTGTTGTTGTTGCACACGTGTGGCCTTTATACTATTCAAGTAGTGCCCAGTGATCAAAGCACTACTTACTAGTTCTTCTGAAGTCTGTGGTCTATTACCACTGTCGGCCACATTCAAAGCTATCTGTGGCCTCAGCATCTTGAGCATCAACCTGACCCTTTCCTTTTCAGTGCTAACTAACTCCGGGCACAAGCGAGCTAGTCGATTAAACTTCTTCACTGCTTCATCTATAGATAGATCTCCTTGACGGAAATCAGTGAATCCATCGTAGTGCTTGTTTGTTACCTTCATATGAAAGTACTCCTCCAAGAACTCTGCTTCAAAGTCGGCCCAGGTCATCTGATTCACATTTCTCTTAGCCTTCACTCATTCCCACCACATCCTGGCATCTCCAGTAAGGCAGAAGGATGTGCACTTTATCTTCTCCACCTCGGGCCAGTCCAGTAACTCCATTATACTCTCCACTGTTTTGAACCATGCCTGAGCATCCCATGGTTCACTTGTGCCAGAAAAATTCTCGGGCTTCAATCTCTGCCACTGGATCAGATATGCTTCCTGTCTCACTTCTCTTGCCAGAGGTACTGGGGGAGTCTCTGTCACCACTGGTGCCACTACTTGCGCGACTAGCGCCACTGGCGTGGTAGCAGGAGTTACCTGCTGATTAGCCATCAAGGTAGCAATAACTTTCTGCTGTTCGGCAAGTTGTCTCTGCAGCTGGGCTACCACTCCTTGAAGATCTGTTGGTGGTACTGACTCCGTGGACTCTTGTTCTCTAGGAGCTTGCTCCTCATTTCGGACAATTCTGGGACGTCCTCTTGCCATTCTCTTACTCTATAGTGTAAAGAAAATAAAAACTCATTATCTCTTACTAACTTACTTCATTATCTCCTTACACATATTAGCATAAAATAATACCAATATACTTTTCTATCATCATGCACTTACTGATACTAGCAGTCAATAATAAAAGCATATAAAACTACAACATATGAACTTCTTACTTGGTAGGCGGCAGGATTGATGCTTGATGTCAGTGTGGCGGAAGGGTGGAATCTTTGCTCTGATACCACTCTGTAACGACCCGACTTCTCTACCCTATACCTAAGCCGGATCGTCGCTCTTTACTACCTTTACCTTTCCTCACATAACCTTAACCTTTGACTTCACCTTAGACCTTGGCCTTAGGTTACCACTACTTGACTTCAAGAACTGAAAACCATTTCCAAAGATCCACAATTCATATACATTCAAGACATACGAAGATATAACACCATGTCTATACTCTATGCTAGTTTTATAAACATCCTAGCAACTCAAAACAAATCCAATGACTTGAAATTAGAATCTTTGTGGAATTTAACAAGACTACCAAATCATATGAAATCATGCTAAAGATTGTATCAACTTTTGACTCTATGCGGAGGTTAAACACAATGTTCACATTTTACCAAACAAAATATTAAACTCCAAGTTTCTAAACTTCAGAAATTGCCTCTAAGCCTTAACACAACGGATCTCTTCCACGGTTCCACCGCCACTGAGCATCAATGCAAGTCCTGGCCACCTCCATAACTTATGCTTTTTCTTTGTCTTTATCTGCAATAGAAGGAAATGCAACTAATAAGCACAATACTTAGTAAGTAAATCCTAACTCACAAATCCATGTTATCGATAATAAACATGCTCATTTCAAATAATGCTTACTTCCAAAATACATGTACATGGGAAAACTTACATATACTTATCATGCTCAATCATGTTGAAAACATTACTTGCATTACATCATTTGCAACCTTACGTACTCATATATTCAAACACTAACTTCCTTACTCTTACTCTTTAACATGCTTGTAATGTATCAAGGCTAACATATGAAATAAAGGCACATACTTAAAATTAAAACTGAAAATACTTGCAAATACTTATTTACTTGAAAATAGTAATCAACTTTCTTTAGGCCTTGACATTGTACCATGGTATCAATGTACCAATTGCACGCTTCTCTATTAGGTTGTGGGGTAGCTAGCCACCGCACCTTATTAGAGCTTCTTTCTAACTTTCTGTGGGCCTTCCATTTGCTCGGTACATGTCACTTTCCGAAAATAAAATACTTTCTTACTATAATACTTATACGTATCAAACTATCTTACTTTTGCATAAATTTTGCACTTAACACCTTTACCTTTCTTACTTGAGACTTCCATCGAGCACCTTGCGTGCCCTTAATCTCATCCTCATTTTTGGGACTTTTCAAAAATTAAATCTTATCATGCTTAGCTTAAATACACCAAATCTAAACCAATTAAATTTCTATCATGAGAAAACATGCATCTTTAAAAACTTAAAACACACGATAACCATAATCTTAAAGCATGCATCATAAAACATGGTTCTACAACAAGAACTTACATACGAAAGCTACTCCTATTGCAGGTGAGAGATCTACTTACCCATATCTTGAAGAAAACTCACTAAGTATGGTTTAAATCCCAACATAGCACTCCTCTTCCCTTTCTTCGCGCAAATCTCCTCCCTCCTTGACCCTAGGGAAGAAGCCCTAGATCTTCTACTCAAGAGGAAGAAGGAGGAGGAAAAGATCCCTTGAGTTTCTCTTTGGTTTTGCAGCCTCCACGCGCCTCCTCTCGCAGCCTCACGAAAAACCTAATCGGGGCTTCACGCGACTTAAGTGGAAGTCTAAATACCTCTTCATGAAACAGCCTAACTTACCGATAACATAATTTCGATCCTTCCTTTTCTGTTCTTGATACCCCTGCCCTTCTGGCTAGTGTGGTCGCGAGATCAAATCTCTCCCTGACCATTTTTCCTTTTCTTTTTATTTTAATTCCGAAAAATGCTAGAAAAATTCTGAAAAATCCCTAATAATACCAGAAAATCATTGGGTGTTACACTAAAACTGAAACTGCTGAGTGAAATGGAGACTTATAAGCAGCTAGCCGAAACTTAACTGCAGAATTTAAACTGAAAGCTAAACAAACTTAAATCAAATGCATTAGCTAACTAAATGTTGCCTGAAATTACAGGCATCCAAATTAGACACTAACTGAATTCGCAAGAAACTACAAAAATCAAAAACAAAATGGCACGCAGAAACAACTGATATGCAAAATAGGGAATTGATACGCAGCTACAGAAATGAACGCAAGCAATTAAACATTAAATGAACTGAAAATAAAATCTATTGTTCACTAAACAAGTTCCCTAGCTGATTACTTACAGAATTTAAAACCTAGTTAAGGGTAGAAACAATTATGCAAACGAAACTGAACATTCTGAAACAGTGACAGTATCGAAACAAGCTGCAGAATTGGAAATTACTACTAAAACAGAGAAATTAACTATAAAACTACTCCTCAATTCCTTCCCGAGCTCAAGAATTCCTTGTTTGTCACGCAAAGGCTAGCCTCGAACCCCTAAGCTCAGTAAATCAGTGGAAATCAACTTCAAATCTCGACTCTGCTCAAACTGCACTCAACTGGGATGATGATTCGAGGATCTCAGTTTAATGGAAATCAACTCTTCGATCTCAGTTTAATGGGTTGCGATGATGATTCGAGGATCATCTGAGCTCACCTGAGGACCCCTATAAACGGCTCAGATGATCGAAAATGGCTTGTGGATGAGATCCAAGTGTTCAGACTACAGAGCTGCTGAAACCCTCAAACAGCTCTGTCCGGTGCCAAATTGAGCTGAATTCTCCACCAAAGCTAACTCCAATGATCCAAATCTTGATTAGGGTTGAAGTTGAGGTGGTCACGCCTTCAAACTAAAGAAATTACAAGCGAAAAATGGAGAGAAAGCGAAGAAGAACACTGTTGCGGCGAAGACACGATGAGGAGAAGCTGGGCAAATTTTTGATTAAATACTTAACAATGGACGGCTCAGATTGATTTGATGAAATCCAACGGCTGATCTTCATCCGATCTGAACCAAACTTTGATGATGTTGATCAAGGGTTAGGATCTGCCTCGTGGTAGCTCGGATCCTCCAGATCTGTAATGGATGGCCCAGATCAACCTAATCTTTGAATGGACAGTCTAGATCCCTCCGAACTTGATCCAACGGTTGAATGAGCTCTGATTGGGATGAAACCTTCAGATCTTGATCAGAGTTCTTGATTAGCCCTAACCCTAGCTCGGATTGCCTCAGATGGTCCCAGATGGCTCAGATCTAGCCGCTTTTGAATCGGACGGCCCAGATTAATCCGAAGCTTGATAACTCAATCCGGGTCCACTTCCGACTCAAGATTGACCCAGATGCCCTAGGTCCATGATCCTTTCATGCCTACAAAAATAAATTAAAAATTTAGTGGCAAAATAATTTAAATATGTAAAGATTTGCAATTAAGTCCAAAATAAAGATAAGTCCTAGAACCTAGGGTAACTTCACTATTAAGCAAGTAAAATATGTGTCAAACTTGGATTTTAGCAACTAAAATAATCAATAAAATGGTACTTATCAATGAGTCTCTTCATTTGTTTGCTTAACTTGTAACCCTAAAAAGAATGTCAACTCTCCCACAAGACTCATCTTAAATTCATTTTTCATGCATTTAATAAACTCATGGAGAAATTCACTATTTGTGAACCCAAAAATAATATCATCCACATATACTTGGGCTACAACGATGTCCTTATCCTTAGATTTTAGGAATAGAGTTGGATCAATTGTACCTCTCCTAAAACCCTTGATACTAAGAATGATGAAAACCTTTCATACCAAGCCTGGGGAACTTGTTTCAATCCATACAAGGCTTTTCTTAGTTTATAGGCATGCCTAGGGTAATTTGGGTTCTCAAACCCGGGTGGTTGCTCTATATATACCTCTTCCTTAATTACCCCATTATGGAATGCCGACTTCACATCGATTTGGTGAAGTGTGAAACCCATGTGAGCGGCATATGCTAATAATATTCTAATAGATTCTAATCTAGCTACGGGGGCATATGTCTCATCATAGTCAAGTCCCTCTACTTGATTAAACCCCCTAGCTACCAACCTAGCTTTATTTCTAGTTATCTTTCCTTGATCATCTATCTTATTCCTAAAGACCCATCTAGTGGTGACAATTGTACAATCATTGGGCCTAGGAACTAATTCCCATACTTCACTCCTTTCAAATTGATTCAACTCTTCTTGCATAGCTAGGACCCAATCAACATCACCTAATGTCTCATCAATAGATTTCGGTTCTAATTGATAAATCAAGGCAATTTGACTACATTGTTCCCTAAAGTAAGATCTAGTCCTCATCCCTTGAGTGACATCATTCATTATTTGGTCAATTGGGTGATCTTGATGATGCCTCAAGGACCTAGAGATTATGGGTTTGTTAACTACATGATGTTCATCCTCTAATGCACTTCTCTCTCCCCCTTGATCATTGCCTCCCAAATGTAGGTTTTGAATTTCTTGGGTAAGGGGTTGACTTTCAACTATGTCCTTATCAATAGAAGATTTCCTAGGGTAGGTACTAGTGGTCTCATCAAAATTCACATTTAAAGACTCCTCAATTACTTTAGTCCTTTTGTTATAGACTTTATATCCCCTACTAGTGGATGAATATCCAACTAAGATCCCCTCATCCGTATTAGACTCAAACCTCCTCAAATCATCCTTGGTGTTTAAAATGTAGACCTTACACCCAAAAACCCTAAAACAATGAACTTGTGGAATTCTCCCATTCCACAACTCAAATGGGATTTTTCCTAAAAACGTATGAATCAAGACCCGATTTTGGGTGTAACAAGCGGTATTTACCGCCTCGGGCCAAAAGTAGCTAGTAAGTGAATATGCATTTAGCATAGTCCTAGCGGCTTCTTGAAAGACTCTATTTCTCCTTTCTACCATACCATTTTGTTGAGGGGTCCTTGGGCATGAAAATTCATGCTTGTACCCATTTTCTACACAAAATTGTGAGAAATTTGAATTTTGAAACTCTCCACCATGGTCACTCCTAATTCGGTTGATTTTGAGGTGTTTTTCATTTTCAACCCTCTTACTAAAACCTATGAAAATTTCTAAGGTATCATCCTTATTTTTCATGAAAAATACCCAAGTAAACCTAGAAAAATCATCTACAATAACCAAACAATCTTTACTCCCTACCAAGGATGAAGTACTATGACAATCAAATAAGTCCATATGTAATAATTCTAAAGGTAAAGTAGTGCTAGTTAAGGTTTTACCTTTGTGTGATGATTTAATTTGCTTACCCTCTTGGCATGCATCACACATCTTAGTCTTTTCATACTTGATCATGGGAAGCCCCTTCACCAACTCCTTCTTGGCAACTCTTGCAATATTCTTCATGTTAGTGTACCCAAGTCGCCGGTGCCACAACCATCCTTCTTCTTCTTTAGATATGAGACACTTAGGCAAATTGTTAGTAGCATAAGCAAGATTAAGATAGTAAAGATTAGCCTCTCTAAATCCTTCTAGCATAACATTTTCGGATCCATTTTGTTTAATTAGACACTTTCTAGCATGAAACTCAACCCTATATCCCGCATCACAAAGTTGACATACACTAAGTAAATTAAACTCTATTCCCTTAATTAAAAGAACTTTGTGGATAGTGATTGTAAGAGATACCTCAATGGTGCCCCTACCAATGATTTTGAGTTCCCCACTATTTCCGAAAGATACGGTGCCTTCTCTTAGATAGCGAATAGTGGTGAACTTGCTTACATTTCCGGTCATGTGCCTTGAACACCCGCTATCCACTATCCACATTTTTGAGGCATCCTTCACCTTCACCTAATCAACACAGAAAACACAAGCTTTTGGTATCCAAATCTTAGTTCCACAAGAATCATTTAAATACTTCTTTGGTACCCAAGCCTTCTTTGCATTTCCCTTAATCCCTTGTCTCCTAGAGGCACCCTTTCTACCCATAAGTGAAACAAAAGCTACCTCCTTGATTTTTGGCCTATAACCTATCCCGGCTTTATTATACACGGCTCTTTGGCTATTTATTATCATATCAAGGTTGCTAGAGCCAACTTAAAATTTCCTAAGTGTCTTGGTGAGGTCCTCTACCTTTTCCCTTAGTTCCCTATTTTCTTTTTCCAAACATGCATCATTTGAAACAATAAAGGGAACATGCAAATTGTCCTTAATTTTCATTGATTCTGCTTTAAGCATGCAAACTTTATTCTTCAATTCCTTAACTTTCCTCCTAGATTTAGCCAAATCAACATTTGTACTAGTAATAATCTTTTTGATGAAAGGTAAATTATGTCATCAAGAAAGTAGTACTACATACATGTGCTCTATGATAGCCACGTGTTGACCAACATGTTGGTCAATGCGGTCCAATGCGGTCAACATGTGGTCAATGCCAGATCAGCATGATGGTATCCTATCGTTTGTGCTGGATGAAAGATCTTCTCTGCTACCACTGCCAATCTGCTTGCCAGGATCTTCAAAATGATCTTGTAAAACACTGTACTGCATGAGATGGGTCTGAAATCTCCAACCTTGCTAGGTTGTGACACTTTCGACACCAAGGAGATGAGTGTGTGATTCCATTGCTTCAACATCATCCCATGCCTAAAAAACTCTGCCACTACTGCCACTAAATCTGGTTTAATGATATCCCATGAATGCTTGAAAAATTTTGCTCCATATCCATCCGGTCCGGGTGCCTTTTGGTCTCTAATGCTAAATAATGCCTTTTCAATATCATCTTCTATGGGTTCTCTTTGTAATTCATCTTGCTGATCCATGGTGATGAATCTGCCATACTGAAGGCATTCCGACTGTAAGGGTGTCCTTGAGATACTTGTGCCCAGTAGCTGCTCAAAAGCTGCATTAAACTCCTCCACAATCTCCCTTAAGCTGGTAGTATTGCTCCCATCTCTCTTCTCAAGCACCACTATCTCCTTCCTTCGGTTTGTTCTTTTGATCAATGCATGGAAAAAAGTAGTATTTCGATCAGCCCCTTGAGGTATTTACATTTTGTCTTTTGAGCATAAAACAGGAAATCTGCATGGCTAAGCTGGGCAGCTACCTTCTGTACTTGTTTGTAGTTCTCATCAAAAGCTCCCACCATGTATCCCTCCTCCTACATTCTATGTAACTCTTCTTGTGCTCTGGCTGCTCTTTCTTTTATGTGTTGAAAGTGGAGATGATCCAACTGCTTGAAACTGTTTTTCAATCTGAGCAGTTTTTGCTTGAGCCTAAACTGGGTCGTGCCTCCTCCCAGCCATGAATCATTGGCATTCCAACTATTCTCCACCACTGAGTTATAGTCATCATGAGTTGTCCACATGTTGTAAAATTTGAATGGTTTGCGTATTGGCTCATTTGCCCCTATGGTTACAAGGCATGCCGTGTGGTCTGAAATGTGCCCAGGTGGGATGAATTCTGCCATACCCCTCATATCTTTCTCCATCCACACTTTATTTATCATGCACCGGTCCAATTTACAGAGAAAATCAATATTTGACCAAGTGTATTTACATCCATCTTGTGGTAGATCTTCCAAATTGTTTTGTAGCACAAAGTCTTGAAAATCTGCAATTTGATAATTTGTGATTGGCACACCTCCTTGCTTGTCCGAAAATGCTAGTGGGGAGTTGAAATCACCTAGGAGGATCCAAGATTCTTGCATATTATCTCCAATGTTGTTTAGTGCTTCCCATAGCTTCCTCCTCTCCACTATTGATAGCAGGCCATATATAAACGTGATGACACTTTGTTTCTGTGTAGTTTTGCAATCTATGATACCGTGCATGTATTGGCTGCCCCATTATTGTACCTCAAACCTTATCTTGTTTGGATCCCATATTGATAGTATACGGCTCTTTGATGCTCCCTCACTTATGTATTGTTGCATCTCTAGGCCTTGAAATCTTCTTAGTTTCGTTCTATGGAAGGCTCTCTCCATTTGTTTTGTTTCCATAATGCCCATTATTCCCAGCCTATGCCTTAGAAAGAAGTTGTGAACTTCTCTCTGTTTGGGGACTTGGTTGAGGCCCCTCACATTCCAAGATGTTATCTTGATGATGTTGTAGACGGCCTCAGCAGTCTAGCTAAACGATTTCTAGTCTGAACCCCTCCTTCCATGTCCTCTTCTCTGTTCAGCAAAGACAGTCCAGCCTTATCACCTGCTGGCCCTTTGCGCTTCTCAAAATCTGACTTTCTTCCCCTCTCCCCTAGTTTTGCACTAGCCTTGCAGCCGCTGGGTTTGCCCTTAGCCTGATGTGTTCTAGTCTGTGCCTCATCCTTTTTTGTTTCTTTCTGTGTTTCCAATCCCATCTGGTTGCCTTCTGCAGTCTGATCATGGATACATTGATGATATGCAGTGGCTGGCAGTGGTGATACAAATTCCAGACCCTGTCCTTGCTGCATATTGATGTGCGGTTGATCTGTGCTTACTGGTCTTTTTGCTGATTTCGCTCTAGTTTGCACTGTCCATTGTAGCTTAGCTCCCTAACCTTCTGCTTCCTTTTCATATACTGATTGCTCCCAATTTTCATCTGTGTAACTTGATGAGTCAGCTCTTTGTGTTGCATTACTGTCATTTGGTTCAAACTCTAGCTGTGTCGTGTTGTTCCCATCACTACTTTCTCCTTGTACACTATCCTCTTCTGGTGTTTGATGCCCTGGTGATTCATTTACAGCAGGTTCTGAATCAGTGGCTGAGAATTCTAAAATTTCAATGCTTGTCCCTTTCTGGTCATCCACCTTTGTTGTCTTTACTGAAAGTTGTGCCACCAAATTCATTTCCCCATTACATGCATATGAGCTAGGTTCAGACTGCCAAATGTCTGGTGTGACTTCAATCAGCCTCTTCCTTCCTGTATGTTGTAGTGATTTACTGGGTTCTAACTGCTGACTATGACTTGTCAGTAATAGCAGTTCATGCATCATGTCCTGGTTCATCTCCTTTCTCTTTTTCCGACCTTGCTTTCCTTGTCTTAGTTGCTTGCTTACAGTTTGCTTTGAACTTATTGCAGCCAGTTTGAAACCTCTATTCGACCTCATCCTTGGAAGTGCAGGTATTTGGTATTTCTGAGGGATCTGACTGATGGTATCAGCTAGGCCTGTATTTCTTCCATCCTGTTTCCTTTTCCTTTTCTGTGTTCTTTATGTTGTTGCCATTTGGTGCCCTTGTTGCTGATCTATATTTGAGATCTGAATCCCATTCTCTGCCACACTGGATAACTGGTCCTTTGAAACTATCCGATGGTACTGTTCCGTGCCAGTTTCAGAAACCGGCTGGTCAGTATCGCCAACTGTAGTTAATCTGTTCTTTGTTGTTTGTTTGTCCAGTTGCTTCCCTTGACTTAATAGCATCCCTTCCTTCCATCCAACAACTGTAACTTGCCCTGCTACCTGCCCTCCTTCCATTAGCACATGTGTTTTGGCTGCAGCTACAGTTTTTCCTGACGTACCATTTCCGGTTTCTGCATTTGGCTCAATGTTAGTGTCAGTATCATTAATTTCCTCATGTGTTGCTCTCTGTTCTTGGTTCTGCCTTCCAGCTGGAGTCTTCGTGGCAGCCCCACCTTGCATTTGAGTTTCCTGAGCATTTATGGCTTGATACTGCATTGGCTATCTCATTTTCTTTTTTTATCTTGTTTTACCAGCCATCTTTTTACCTATCTTTTACTGTTTTTCAAAATATATCGCGTACCAACTTGTGCTATCGTTGATTTCCTTTCCCCATGGCGCGACACTTCATTAGTTTTCTTTGCTAAGTTCTTCTGTGTACCCATCCTTACCTTGGTGTTCTGTCTTGGTCATCTATTCCCCAGATTTGCCTTATCAGCAGTTACTGCTCGCGTGCCAGTCAGTGTGCCAATTTTGTTGATAATGTCCTAGTTCTTTACAACCTGTGCATAGGTCAAACACAGCTTCAAAGCTTATCTACAGATCCACCTGGCGACTGTCCGGGAGGGTGACTGGTATGGTGTCCGGCAGTGACTTGGTGATGTCAACTTCCACAAGAACTATGTGACCCTGTCTGTGTACAGTGGGTTACCCACCATCGACGTGACTTTTCTGAGCCCTGATACAGTCCAACAGTCCAGCAGTATACCAAAAATCTGCATCCACAATGGTATATGGCTTTGTGATTCTATTTGGAAACTGAAACACTACGGCATTAGTTTCATATATAGCGGGCAACCATACGTGACATACGGCCCTCCCTGGAGTACGCAATCTGCCTCCTCTTTCGTTTCAAACTTGATAACCAGCCAAAGGGTGTGATGATAGAACATTTTGTGTGGCCCTTTCCAGCGCTTGGTTAAATCTAAAAAGGGCCTCCATCCCGGAAATCGACCAATGAACCGGCCAATGAGGCAGTGTCCCATTGCTTGTTCTACGTGCTCCATGTCCTGTGATGAAAGCGTTGCCCGGCTCCCCTGCTCTTGGATTTTACTCAGTGCCATGTCTTTGTCATAGTGACAATTGTCCTTGAAGAGATCTGACCAGCGCCTTGGTGTTGGATCGATGAAAATGATAGAGGGGGTGAATATCGTTAAAAACTTTTCGGACTAAGAAAAAGTAAATACGCAGCGGAAAGAAATGAAGTACACAAGAACACAAGTAGATTTTTTACTTGGTTCGGAGTCGCAGTCGGCTCCTACTCCAAGGCCCATGGTCCTTGACCGTTTACTTTGGAAAATTCTATAATCGCAAAAAGATTTACAAGTTGAGTACAAGAGTATATCAGGAAATTGAAATTGCTACACTTTTCATTACCGACGCCCGAGGTGGATCGTATTTCAGAGCAGAGGGTCGTTGTCGGCGTTGGGATCTCGAAGTCGGAGTTTTTCGGGGCGTAGCGCTTGAACGAAAAGCTTTGGAGTGTTGAGAAAAAGTGATGTTGAAGCCTTGGGGTCGAGCCCCCTTTTATAGTGCCTATGGGGGTGCCTGATCCGTTGGGAGCGCCTGGCACGTGCCTTCTTCTGCGAGAACCTCTATCCACAGCTCGGTCAGCACTTATCCCCTTCGACTCAACACCTGGTCTAACTGGGGCACCCGGGACCTCTCGGGCGCCTGAGTTGACCTGGTCCATTGGCTTCGTGGCAGATTTGCTTCGATGGCCGCTTTGGCTTTAACCTTGGGCGCCCGGGACCTCCTGGGCGACTAGCCCGATGTGGTTTTAAAGTAGTCTTGCTTCATGTTAGTTTTTGGTCTTTACCTAGGGTGCCCGTGACCTCCCGGGCGCTTAGCCCAGTGAACCACCCCACTCCTTTGGGGTGTCTGAGCTGCAAAAACACAATTCTTCGATCCCTCTAACCAAGGTTAGTTCCAAAACAAACCAAGCAAGAGTGTTAGTCATTATTTATAGCCGTAGCTGTCTTGGTTCTGACTTCGGGTCTCCCAAATGGAACCCTAGGTCGAACCGACGCCTACTGTTCCCTCGACGAGGAACGCGTCCTCACCTACACCTCTCAGGAGAGTTTACCTTTTGCCAACCGACTCCTCCGGTTGGAATTTTGGCCAATTCCCGGTTAGGTCTTCAGTGCTCAGCCCCTTACCAGGACTTCTTGCCCAGTCCTAGACCATGACTTCTTTGCCCGACTTCTGGTCAGGTCTTCTTGCCCAGTCCTTGACCAGGACTTCTTTGCCCAGCCCTTTGCCAGGACTTCTTGCCTAGTGTACCTAGGACTTCTTCCTGCACAATCAGTGAACAAGTTAGAACACAACAACAACTTAACTTTTGAACCCTTTTTCATTATCAAAACCCAGGTTTGACTTAGGTGCTGCCTGCACCAACACTTGGTGCTACATTATTAGTCTGGTTCACTTGTTGATGCCTGATCACCGGCTGTCCCTGTAATTCATAGTGCTCACTGTATCCGGTGCTATCTGCCTCCCAGTAGGTTGTTGCCGCTGCTCACGCACATTGGCATTGTGTTTTAGGTTCAAACGGTGCCACGTTTCCTTCCACACATTTTCTACCCTTGATGGCATTCTCTGTCTTCAGTTACAGCTTTCAGAGTTGTCGCAAGGAAGATGTACAGTGTTGTGGCGTGAGGGTTTTGACTTTGACTGACAGTTTGTTGTCTTTTGACTGGCTGTTTGTTGATGCAGTTGTATGTCCTTGTTGAGTAGGCTTGCCTGACTGCCCCGTCAGCTTCTGTTATCCAAAGGTTAGTAGTAGCAGTTGTCTGGGATCGAAAAAGTCAGTTTAAGTTTACCGGGTTTCGGATCTCGCATTAGCAGCTACTTGAATCCCAACTGCCCGATCCGTTACCGCCTATGTTTGAAATTTGAAACCCTTTGACTGGCATTGGAACTTCGCAATCCACGTCACTAGTATGCTATATTCTGATTGGCTTCAATCTGTGACTAGTACCTACTACGCCGAAAGGTTTGGCAACCCTATCACTTCATCCCTCATTCTCTTGCTCTACCACCTTTCTTCTCCGGGACCGGCGACACAGCCAGCTCCACTTAGCCAGATGTGTAATTGGACCAGGCTATATCCTGCTCGACTCCTTTAGATGATTTATAGAACCCTACTTCTACACTTCATCAACTCGGAAGCTCGATCGTCTCACCGCCTTCAGGATTAGCCGACTGAACTGATACTCCGTTTTACTGTTGTCTCCCGTGGTTCTGCGACTTTGTTTATTCCTAGCTCCTTCGAATGTGTGTACTGTTGTTTCTTAGGAATCCTTTGCACGCTTGCTGTGACCTTGTGGCTCTGCAAAATCCTTGTGCACCACCTCTTCTCGCTCTCCAGCTAGGTTTCTCTGCCTCTCTCCGATCCCTGCTCTCTATGGCTTACGCCCAGCATAGAGCTCTGGTATATTCTGTCACCTGCTCAGTGAGGAGGGGGAGCAACGCTCCCTGAACGGAATCACACCAGTTCTGCCTACTGCCCCGCCGGGAATAGTAAATCCGACGAGTAGAAACCCTCCTTCCCTAAGAATTCTAGAGAGAAGCTGGAGCTTCTCGCTCTAGAATGTGTGGTCCTTTTAATTCTAGAGAGAATTCTCCGGAGTGGACATAAGAGTAGAAGAGGGTAAGCTATATACCTCACTTACCAAAGCCTCGGATTCAGATGATAAACTTTCACTTTCATCTTCATTACTAGAGCTTCTCTCATCATCGGATGACTCCAAATTGTCCACTCCCATTAGTACAAAGTGTGACACGTGATCTCCTTCTTCCTCCGACGAAGATAGATCATCTCAAGTAGCTTTGAGGTTTGTGGCACTCTTTGTTGGATCGAGTAAACACGATAGAGGGGGGGGTGAATATCGTGAAAATGTTTCAGATTGAAAAGAGAAAATATGCAGCAGTATTTAAACAAAACACACACACAGAACTCAAGTAGTTTTACTTGGTTTGGAGTCGCGTTCGGCTCCTACTCCAAGGCCCACGGTCCTTGACCGTTTACTGCAGTCAATTCTATAATAGCGCAAAAGTTTACAGAAATTGTTACAATATTATTAAAGTAAATAAACAAATGTACTCTTCGTTATCGACGCCCGGTGTGGATCGCACTTCGGAGCAGAGGGTCGTCGTCGGCGCTAGAATGTCGAGAACGTAGTTTGCCGGAGTAGAGCGCTTGAACGAAGAGCTTGGAGGCGTTGGAAAAAGTGATGTCGAAGCCTTAGGGGTCGAGCCCCTTTTATACTACTCCTGGAGGCGCCTGACACGTGCCTTCGGATCCGAGAAACCTCATCCACAGCTCGGTCAGCGCTTATCCCTCCAGAATTGACCTCGGAGCTGACGGGGGCGCCCGGGACGTTGGGGGTGCCCCGGTTGACTTGGTCTGCTGGCTTCGTGGCTGAGTTTGCTTCGATCACAATTTGGCTTGGACCCAGGATGCCCGAGACATCCAGGGCGCCTGGGACCTTCAGGGCGCCCGGGACCATCAGGGCGCCTGGCCCAGTAAGCTTTCGAAGCGATTCTTGCTTAACTACTCATTTGGCTTTGACCTTGGGTGCCCGGGACCTCCCGGGCGCCTAGCCCAGCTGCTGCCCTCTCCTTTGAGGCGTTCTGAGCTGCAGAAACGCATTCCTTTGGTCCCTGCATCCAAGGTTAGTTCACAACAAACATGGCAAGAATGTTAGTCAGTTTTTATAGCCGTGGCTGTCTTGGTTCTGACTTCGGGTCTCCAAAATGGAACCCTAGGTCGAACCTGTTGATGCAGTCTGACCCTGATTGTTGTTTTGGTGTTGACATTGATTTTAGTTTAGGTTGATGATTATGATTCTGATTAAGTCCTGATCGGGGATTAGGCATGGTATGGAAAATCCTAGCTTGGAGGGCTAGGTGTTGGAAAATCCTAATCTAGAGGATTAGGTATGGAAAATCCTAGCTTGGAGGGCTAGGTGTTGGAAAAGTCCTAATTCGGAAGGGTTTGGTGAAAAGTCCTAGCTTGGAGGGCTAGGTGAAAAGTCCTAACTTGGAGGATTAGGTGCAAAGTCCCAACTTGGAGGGTTAGGTGAAAAATCCTAGCTTGGAGGGCTAGCTTGGAAAAGATCTAACTCGGAAGGGTTGAGTGAAAAGTCCTAGCTTAGAGGGCTAGGTGAAAAGTCCTAACTTGGAGGGTTAGGTGAAAAGTCGCAACTTGGAGGGTTAGGTGAGAAAGTCCTAGCTTGGAGGGCTAGGTTGGATGAAATCCTAGCTTAGAGGGCTAGGTTTGAGTCCCTGGATCGGTCTGGTGACCGATCAGGGATGTTGGCACGCTGCTTCTTCGTGGATCGGTCTGGTGACCCATCCAACGATGACTTATCGGTCTGGTGACCGATCAGGGAGCACACAGTGAGGTTGGGAACCTACTGTGCGGCTCCTGATCGGCCTGGTGAGGTTTTTGTGAGCATCAGTGCATATATCCATCTTGTGAGGTTTTTGTCATGCTTAATTTATTCAAGTTGATTGAAATTACCATGCATTTTGACTTATGTGAGATTTGGAACTATAAATACATGGATTCTTGAGACTTGATGATCCTAAGTAACCTTCTTTTATTATTTTCAAGTATCGTTAGAGGATGTAATATTTGGGAGATATTTTGTTTTTCTTTTAGTTTTGTTTGCTTGCTCGAGACGTGCAAGAATTAAGTGTGGGGGTGTGATAACTAGCAGTTTGATCGATAAATTTTTGTGCAATTAGTGAGGGAATTTGAGGCTTTGGGGTGTATTTATTTATGAAATGATGCATAATTATTAATAGGATGTATTTTCATTGGTTAATTAATTTTCTTACATTTTCACACTCATATTTCATTCTATTGGATTTTTTTGACAGCTTGTGCATCATCGAATCAAAAGGGGCACATCCGGGGCAAAGACGGATCCATAAAGAACAACATCGGACTCTAATCTCATTCTGTTGGAGCCCTGATTGGTCACCAGACCAATCAGGGAAGGCCTGATCGGTCACCAGACCAATCAGGGAAGGCCTGATCGGTCCCCAGACCGATCAGGAGCAGATGGCACAGAGGAATTTAGAATTTTAGCTACTAATCACATCCTGATCAGTCCCCAGACCGATCAGGGAGACTTCTGATCGGTCCCCAGACCGATCAGGAAGCATCCAGACCGATCCAAAGCTATTCAGTCTGATCAGTAGTTGTCAAGATGCGATCGGATGCGCGGGTCATCACAACCCTCCACTTGAATCTGGCAACAACGATTGATGGAGTTTCCTTGCAAGTGATCTCAGCCACTTATTAGAGGAAATCAAGTGTGGAAAGGAGAAGAAAAGAAGGGCATCATCGAATCAAAAGGGGATACACAGAGAGGGGAGGGGATCATCTTCTTCCTCCATCTCATCCATCGCCACCAAGGGGGCCGGCGGTTCCTTCCTCCACCTCGCTGCCGCCGGCCGGAGCTCCCTCCATCCTTCATCAGCAGCCCTTCATCCGACCTCTTCAGTAGCTTCTTCTTCATCAGATTCGGCCAGCAGCCCCTCTTCACAGTTTTTCACAGTAGCTTCTTCTTCATCAGATTTGTGTAGTTGGGTTGACGTAGTGGATGTTTTTATTGATTGTTGAATGCTTGTAATCCATTTCTGTCATCTATGTTTAAGTTGCTTGCATTTTACTCATTTTGATTCACGCTTGTTACTTGTTCGATGAAATGCCCCCAACCAATTATTTTAGTTTATCTCAGCTTAGATTTTTGTTACGTGTTATTAATTGAATGTTTCAAGTTTATCTTATGTTTAAGTACACAATTAGGTTAGATTAGGTTAAGTTTCCTTAATGCTTTCTTTCATGCATACCATATGTTTGATAAATTGTCTCTTCCATTAGTTGGAATCTAATTTGAATTTTTCTTATCTTAGATTCTTGCAATGTTTCGTTAGTTTGATTGCTTTATGTTTTCTTATAGTTGTCTTTCAGTTTGATGCAATTAGGTTAGGTTTCATTTATGCTCCAGTTCCCTAAATGCTTACTTTATGTTGCTTTTCGTTTCCTTGCAAGTTTAGTTTAGATTAGATTAGATCCTCTTTACTCACATTGTCTTTCATTAATTAGGATTAGATTTCATACGTGCTTTGCTGTTTCATTTCGTAGTCTTAGTTTTCAAATCCAAATCCCAGTTTAATATCCAAAAATCCAAAAGCAATAACTTAGAATCTGAGGATTATTAACCTATCATTACATTCCTTGAGAGAGACGACTCGAGTTACTCTATACTGTATTAGTTTAGAGGAGTTCGATATTTTAATTGTATTTGAAAGCGTAACACGACAAACACGGTTATCAAGGGTTGATCGGTCCCCGGACCGATCTGGCTCCCTCCTGTGGTGATCGGTCCACAGACCAATCAGAGGGGTCACAAAGACTTTGCGAAGTTTCGGCTAAACATTCTGTGCTTGCCTGGATCGGTCCTCGGACCGATCTGACACCCTGTGGTGATCGGTCCATAGACCGATCAGGGGGCCTCCAGAATATCATCCAACCCTACTGTTCGCTTTCTGATCAATCAGCCGATCGATCAGGAGCCTACCTGACCAGGTCAGTCCGATTAGGCCGAAGCCTAATCGGTCTGGGCGCTCTCAGATCGAACGGTGATCCGTTCGATCACATTAAATTTTGGTTGGTGGACTGATCCACCAACCTAATAACTTCACGAAAACCCCTCATCTCCTAAGCCCTAGCGCCGAACCTCACTTCTTGCACCTCTTCAGCCTATGCGAGAGCCTTCCCTGCATCTCCTTCCTCCTCTTGCGAGTGAGTGTTTGTGCGCGCGCGTGCGATTCTGAGATGATTTCCTGCGAGCTCTTCCTAGTATTCGGCAAGTTCCTTTCTCGCTCAAGGTCTTGCGCTTCTGTCTTGCACCGAGGACCTTCTCCTGCGTGAGCGTCTTCTTCCAGACTTCAAGATCTTCTTCACTACATGGCACCTAAGTAAGCGTTTTGTCAGTTTTTATTACGAATCAACTCATAGATTATTAGTTTGTGCTAATCAAAGGTTTTTATCTTGTGGTGTGTTGTGCCGTGACCTTGCTTATGCCATGACCTAAACTCTATCGTATCTCTATGTTGTTTGACTTTTGATCAACTCTTACCTTTGTGATCCTTTGATTTGTCATGACTCCACTGATTAAATCAAATCCTGTGTTCTTGATCAAACTCATGTGTTCACCTGGTTATTCCTCTTATGATCAATTCTTGGGTCATTGATTAAACTTTGTCTTGACCAATGTGATCAAATCTTGATCAAACCTGCTATCTTGATCTATTCAAACCTTTAGAAAATCATCTAAGGGAAAGGAGCCAGTGGAGGGAAGCACAAAGGGCAAAGACCCATCATCATCTACACCTCCTTCAAAACCTCCACCACCTCCACATACCAGATTTCAGAATATTCATTTTGCTCTAAACTTCCAATGGCACAATTTCAAACTCATGTCATGTCGGACGGTGGACCAAACCTACATTTATGAACACTATCCAATGATCCAGAAAATCATTGAACACTATAATCTTCAATCTATTCTTTACCTTGAGAGGTCAATCAATTTTGATTTGGTCTCTGAATTCTATAATAACATGGTGAGTGGGGAGGGCACGAGGTGGAGGACCCATGTTGTCAGTATCGACCTTGATTTTAATCGATCTATTTTTACTGACTTTCTTGGTTGTCGCCGGTGAGAAAATAACTTTTCTCTCTACCTTTATCTTCCTGATCCTCTTCCGGTTCCCTTTGATGAAGTCACTTCTGATTCCATCTACAAGTATTTTCTAGGCCATCCCAGGCCAAGGGGTTCCGGTGAGCGCACCCGTGATTTTCCAACATTTCCTGCCCTTCGCCTTTCCCCCGTTAAGTATGTTTTGTTTAAGATCATCACTAATTGTCTCCTTCCAACTACTTCAAAACACTTAGATGAGATTTACCCGTTCCACTGCTTGATGCTCTACGGGATGCATCAGCAGTTAGACTTTGACCCAGTGGCTTTGGTCTATTTCTCCATCATCGTCCACAGTCTGATGTACGGCCAGACAGTCTACATGCCATTTGGTCATATCATCACTGTCTAGCTGGAGTCGGTTGGCATTGACGTTTCACAGGGCTGCATTATACCCATGGTTCGACAGGACAGTCGAATTGATCGTCGCTTAATGGCCCAGTCTGGCATTGTTGTCGGATCACAGGGGCTGAGGTGGAAGGTTCGACGACATGAGGGGGAGTTACCGGGAGCAGCCCCTGATCAGGAGTCGTCCGCTGGTGCTAAGGATTATGATGAGTGGGCTCTTGACCTACGCTGGCAGGTTGCGGAGATAGAGCGGACGATGCAGTGCGAGCTACATATTTCCGAGCTCTGGCGACAAGAGGTCAACTCAAAGTTTCGTTCCTTCGAACGCCGACTAGACGCTCTTGCATCCGATGTTTCTGGAATCGGCTCACTACAGGACACATGGTATGAGGAGTGGTACCATCATACGTTTCCTGGTGGTGCGTACCCCAGCAGCCCTCCACCAGGGGATGTTATATATATTGCTGATTCTTCTGACGATGACCACGCGGGGGATTAATGGCATTGACTGTTATGATATTTGATTTTGCTCAGTTCTTTTGAGGTGTCTTGACTTTGATGCGATATGATGCATCCGATATTTTGCATATATTTTTTATTTTCCCTACCATGTTTTGATTGTTGGCATATATGTGTGTTCCTATGGCTATATTTGCGTGTGTGCCTCATTCTATATTGCTATGTTTATGCTTATGATGTCATGTTCCATATGATACATATGCTTGCTTTGTCATGTCTTATTTTTGTCATATGTGTTCATATATTTATCAAAATACACTATTCATACCTTTGTTATTTTGGGATACCCCTAGGGTTGAGGGGGAGTATGTTTAGACTTAACAACCCCTCTAGACCCTTTTCGGTGTTCGACAAAGGGGGAGAGTGTGGTTAGTTAAGTTTAGGATGATCATGTTGTAGGGGGAGGATCTTGATTCCCCTATGATTCTGAATTTGAGAAAATTAATTGAGAATCCCTAAACTTAAAATCGAGTTGTCAAACAATAAAAAGGGGGAGATTGTTGATGCAGTCTGACCCTGATTGTTATTTTGGAGTTGACATTGATTTTAGTTTAGGTTGATGATTATGATTCTGATTAAGCCCTGATCAGGGATTAGGCATGGTATGGAAAATCCTAGCTTGGAGGGCTAGGTGTTGGAAAATCCTAACCTGGAGGGTTAGGTGTGGAAAATCCTAGCTTGGAGGGCTAGGTGTTGGAAAAGACCTAATTCGGAAGGGTTGGGTGAAAAGTCCTAGCTTGGAGTGCTAGGTGAAAAGTCCTAGCTTGGAGTGCTAGGTGAAAAGTCCTAACTTGGATGGTTAGGTGAAAAGTTCCAACTTGGAGGGTTAGGTGAAAAATCCTAGCATGGAGGGCTAGGTTGGAAAAGTTCTAACTCGGAAGGGTTGGGTGAAATGTCCTAGCTTGGAGGGCTAGGTGAAAAGTCCTAACTTGGAGGGTTTGGTGAAAAGTCCCAACTTGGAGGGTTGGGTGAGAAAGTCCTAGCTTGGAGGGCTAGGTTGGATGAAATCCTGGCTTGGAGGGCTAGGTTTGAGTCCCTGGATCGGTCTGGTGACCAATCAGGGATGTTGGCACGCTGCTCCTTCGTGGATCGGTCTGGTGACCGATCCAGCAATGACTGATTGGTCTGGTGACAGATCAGGGAGCACACAGTGAGGTTGGCAACCTACTGTGCTGCTCCTGATCAGTCTGGTGACTGATCAGGGAGCAGGCCGTTGCCTCACTGCTTGGCTCCTGATCGGTCTGGTGACCGATCAGGGAGCAGGCAGTGTTCTCACTGCTTGGCTCCTGATCGGTCTGGTGACCGATCAGAGAGCAGGCAGTATCCTCACTGCTTGGCTCCTGATCGGTCTGGTGACCGATCAGGGAGCAGGCAGTGTTCTCACTGCTTGGCTCCTGATCGGTCTGGTGACCGATCAGAGAGCAGCAGTATCCTCACTGCTTGGCTCCTGATCGGTCCGGTGAACTATCAGGGAGCACATAGTGAGTTGAGTTCCCCTGCTGATCAGGTCCTGAACGGTCTGGTGACCGATCAAATACTTAGGATCTGATTTCCGCAGTTACTGTTCACTCACATGTGAGCCTGATCAGACAGTGGCTATCCTGATCGGTCTGGTGATCGATCAGGCTTCACTCTGATCGGTATGGTGACCGATCAGGCCTGTGTCACCGCGAATGCTGGGAGTCGCAGCAAAGCGGTGGATCGGTCTGGTGACCGACCCACAAGCCCTGGATCGGTCTGGTGGCCGATCACTTTAATTCAAATTGCACTGTCAAACGCTCTGATCGCGTCTGAACGTATCCGATTCTATGCTCTTAACCTCTGATACTTGATTTTTTGCTTGATATGTTGTTCTAATTCTCTGATTGAGCTACAGGTGACAGGGAAGGATTCAAACACTCAAGGAGAGCCAATGGAGGCCTTTCCTTGGAGCAGGTTTGTCTCTTTGCCATCTCAGGTTGCAACGGCTAGAGCTGCAATCTGGAGCTGCTGACTGGAGCTTAGCTAAGGGAAGCTCAGGGAGTCCAGGGAGAGCTCAGTGGTAGCTGGCATTGGCAGGTGAGCAGCTGGAGGCTGCTGTGAGATGGTGTCACCTGGGTTCAGTGGAGAAACAAAAGGAGCGTAGCGGAGAAGAGCAGAAAAAGAGTTCATGGAATCAACTTCTGGCTTGAGCTCTTGATGCGCGATTGTTTTCTCCGCACTTTGCTTGTGTGTTCTGAAGCTCCATCATCTTGAGCAAGCAACTGCAATTTGTGAAGCAACCATCCCTTACTTGAGCGCTTGGAGGAAGGAACAAGAGGCTTGGTGAGTCCATCAGTGAGAAGACACGAAGAAAGGTATTCTTGCGTGAGATCGTCGCTGAGTGGAGATCGGAAGAAACTTGCTGTGTTCTTGTCTGTGCTAAGTGCTAAGTATGATCTTTCTTATGTTTCATTGTGCTTAAAACTATATCTTTGTTGAAACGCTGTGGGGAAGTTACTCCACCAAGAAGGAGGTTGCATTTTATCCGGTGTTCAACGGGGCTTGATCTGCCGACGATCAAGGGATCGCCCACCTTAAGGGCACGCCAAGGAGTAGGGGCAAGTTATCCCCGAACCTTGTAAACCCTCCTTGTTAGCGATCTTGTTAGTTGTTGTAGTTTGTTTTTTATTTCTGCATTTCTGCACTACTCTGTTTTATTCTGCTTCCGTTGTGCTACTAACGATTGAAGTGCAGAAACTCGATAAGTGTTAAAGTCCAAGTGTTTGGCTATATTCACCCCCCCCCCTCTCTAGCCATCCGAGTTCCAACAGAACCGACGCCTATTTTTCCCTCGACGGAGAACGCGTCCTCACCTACTCCTTTCAGGAGAGTTTACCTTTTACCAACTGGCTCCTCTGGTTGGACTTTTTCCCAGCAGTCCTTCGCCAGGTGCCTAGCAGCCCTTCACCAGGTCTTCGGTACCAAGCAGTCCTTCGTCAGGTGCCTAGCAGCCCTTCGCTAGGTCTTAGACTCCCAGCAGCACTTCGCTAGGTGCCTAGCAGTCCTTCGCCAGGTCTTAGACTCCTAGCAGCCCTTCGCTAGGTTCCCAGCAACCCTTTGCCAGGTCTTAGGGTCTCGATGCCTAGCAATCCTTCGCTAGGTGCCCAGCAGCCCTTCGCCAGGACTTCTTTCTGCACACTCAGTGAACACATTAGACCAAAATAACATCTTAACTTTTGAACCCTTTGCCATTATCAAAACCCAGGTTCGACTTAGGTGCTGCCTGCACCAACAATCTCCCCCTTTTTAATTTATGGCAACCCGGTTCGAAAAGTTAAGTTTAAACAATAAGCAGGTAAAATGCCAATTTAATTTCCTCCCCCTAGAAGGAATCTCCCCCTAGGTTTTTCAAAAGGTTCGCAGGGTTTGAAAAAGTTTCTAAGTCTAAAAGGGAATTGATTTTTCAACAAAAAAAAATTACAAAATTTAGAAAACATTTTCCAAAAAAAATTTTTAGGTTGGGCACTTGGAAAATTTGCACTTAGAGAATTTACACTTAGAAAATTTTCAAGTCAATTACTTAGTTTTTGCACTTTAGAAAATTTTCCAAACTTCTTCTGAAGTTTTAATACTTAGAAAATCTGAAGTTTTAATTCAAAAAAGAATTTCTACCATATTTTTGAGTTGTGAAAATTTTTTCAATCTCATTAGCACTTTAGAAAGTTTTCAAGAAAATTTTGAAATTAATACTTAGAAATTTTTCTATTAGAGAAATTTAAGATAAGTACTTAGAGAAATTTTGAAAATAGCTTAAGTCAAGTACTTAGAAATAAATTTTGAGAATAGCTTAAGTCAAATACTTAGAAATAAATTTTGAGAAAAGCTTAAGTCAAGTAAGAGGCAATTGACTTAAGGAATTTTACTATTTGAAATTTTACTTTTTGAAAAAAAAGAGATAAATAAAGTTTTAAATTTTTAAAAAAATTTTAAACCTTCTCTCCTTTCCAATCTTTTAAATTTTGAAAAAAAATTTAAACCTTCTCTCCTTTCCAATCTCTCCCCCTTTGCCATATATCAAAAAAACAATATAGTAAAACAATATAGCAAAAGAAGTAAGGTGTTGTACTGAACCAATTTGAGGTATAAACTGGACCAAATCAATTTGAATTATCACTTTCGGGTCCTGTCTAACCCAATTAGCTACTTACTAACTGTTATAAACAGTAATTTTCGCTAGGGTTAGTCAAGTTAAGTGTTCTGTTCAAGTTAGACATTCTAAGCTTGACACTTAACCTGATTACTGTTTAGTTTGTATTTAGTGCCCCAATTACTGCAGATGCACTGACTTAAAACATCTTGAATTAAGGCAAAGACCTAAGCATCTCAACCCATTCAAGGTTATCAGTCAAAAGTACCCTAAGGTGCTTGTGAGATGCTGACTTCTAGATCTATAGGTGCATGCAGTTCTAGGATTAGGGCCTAAGCTATGTCCATTTGCGAAAAAGCCCTAGTTTTGAAAGAGGTAATTTTTCTTAAGAAAAACTAAGTTGAAAAATCATTTTAAACAGAAGTAGAGTAAACATATTCTACCAAGCATAACCCTAACTGATAAAGATAAGATAATAAAAAAATACTCAACTAGATAAGTCAATTGGTCAAAGTGAGGACCAGCACAGTCACTCCATAGTCAAATACAAGTCAACCCTATTGAGTAGTGGTAGTCAACCAGTCAATAGTATGATATCAATCTGAACTAAGAGGAAGGACCGGGATGATCAGATGAGTTGGGCTGCCAGGATCGAAATAACGACATCATTTCATTATACCCTGCGTCGCTAGTCTCTCGATCGGCTCTGCGGGCCTTCATATACTCTGCGTGATTGGCTTCTACTTCCTCCCTGAGACTGTGTACCTCTATCTGAAGTAGAGCCAGCCTCTCATCAGTCGTCGGAGGTGGGGGCTCTTCCATCTGCTCTCGGATCTCGGCCGCCAGATCTGCGACATCGACCTCTATCTCCTCATCAGAGTCGATCTGGGGTCCAGCTCACTGACGTCTCCATGATAAAACCCTGGTACCCGAGACCTCTATGCCCGCTAGGGAAAAATTTCTAAAACCTATTTCATCAAATTCGGTCATTGTGGTCATCTCTCCATCGGTGATATTACGACTGTGATGATGAAGAATGGAGGTGATGATGTGGCAGTAAGGGGTGTGTACTCGCCCCTGAGTAGTAACACTGGACGCATACAGAATCGTGTGGAACATGTAGAGTCCAATGTCGATATCTAAGTGATGGATCAATGCGTACAGTAAGAAGGAGTGGAATGGTCGCATGGTCGCGACATCCCTAGTGGACAAAGGTAGAATGCAATGGACTAGGACTCTATAAAGAGCATAGTCCTGGACCTAAAGGTCTACAAACTGAAACCGTCTAGTCAAAGTGTTTCGCGCGTCTCTATGAAAATAAGAATATAGGGTGTCCAGGTCAATGTGAGAGTAGGGAGCATCAAAGGGAGGATCTCTAGGAGGATAACAGCAGAAAGTGGACTGAGAAAGTTGTAGTCCAAGAAATCTGTTAAGCAACGAGGGTGTTACTGTCAAGGGCATCCCTTATACAGTGGTGACAAACATAAGGTCATTTTGTCAGACTATATTGTTGTAGAATTTTGCACATAGGGTTGTGTTCACAGGATGAGTGCAGAAGACAAGGTTATCAAGTTGATAGAAGTTTATGACATTCATAGCTAACGAACAGGATTGAGTAAAAAACTGTTTATTTAGGAAACTCATTTTGATGGGTTTATACGTTGTCCTAGCAAATTTATTTCAAAAGTTCCAAGGTCGGGAACCTAGGGTCGGGGCTAGGTTCGGTCCCGGGGTTTGGTTGATTTGCACGACATTTTCTAAAATAATAATAAGCATGTGTTTAAAAGAAAAGATGGTAAGGAAATTAATTCTAAATGCAATAGAAATGATACCAAGTCGCCATCTGGGGAGGCATGGTTGAGGTGGAGTGGTCGAGGGCACGAGAGGGTCGTTCGGTTGCCTTGGAGGGAGAAGAGTTAGAGAGGAGAAGTGTTTTAGGTGTGGCAAAAGAAGGGAGTTTCGGGTGGTTTATATAGAGGTGATAGGTCGGGCGCCCGGGAGGTCCCGGGCGCCCGAGTCAGAGGGTAGCTACCTTTGGCAATTTTTTTGCCCTGACCTGGTGCTGGATGGGGGCGCCCGTGATGGCCTGGGCGCCCGGAGTCAGGTCAAAAACTGTCATATGCAGCTTTTTAGGTTTTGACCTGTGCTTGGGGCGCCCGTGAGAACCCGGGCGCCTAGCTTAGCTAGGTGTTGACAGCTTTTCTGCCTTGATCGAAGACAAAAGAAAGGTGGCGCCCGAGAGTTCAGGGGCGCCCCGGTTGTGTAAGAGTTGACAATTTTTGATGTATTATTGACCAGTTTGACCATTTGACCATGGTTTGACTATTACTGTTGACCAGTTTGATTATTTTGACCAATATTAACTGGATTAATCAAGCAACAATCAGGTCAACTCAGTTCTAAATTACAGGCTTTAATGTTCGTACTAAACAAAAGTACAGGGATCAAATAAATTTTAGTTAAGTTAAATTTAACCATCTCACCCGTTCTAAAGTTGTCAATCACGTTTGTCTTATGGGTTTTTGTGAGACAGGTTTTGAATAGAAGTAAGAAGTTATTTTGAAAAATCATGATTAACTTTGAAAAAGTTAAATTAATTTTGAAAATAATTGGTTTTGAATTTATTTTGAAAAAGAGTGTTTGAATCTACGATTAACTAAAAATTTGTGTTAGATTCAAATTTGACAAAGAATAAATTGAATTTGAATTTCAAAATTTGGCTTCCAGGTCTTGGCGAGGCACTAGGCCTTCTTTGGTCGTAGCCTTATTGGATCATCAACCCTTTCCTTGACAAAGCCTTTTAATGAAATTGCATTTTTAAGATTGCTTTTTTAGAAATTCTGGTCTAACTAGTTTGGGTCTTGGATCGGTAGCTTCGGCTAGTTTCAGCAGTCTAAAGAGACCAAGTAGTGTATACTTGACATTATTAGAAAAGGCTTCCCTAACATACTATCATCTCACCGCCACCCAATACTATGTTTTTCAAATTTTAGTTAATTGGTTTAGTCCTTAGTCTAACCAGTCCTAGGTCTAAGCATGGAAAATTGCAGAAAATAAATAGACAAGCATTCATGCAATTTTAATACAAGAAAATTTATTTAACCATAAAGATTGTTTTTAAGTTGGCTCCCCCTAGACTAAAGCCACGATAATGGTTCGACAAGATGTGAATCTTGTCCTTGAGGATCCAATACTGATTTGATCTAGTTTGGTTGTTCAGGCATTGTTTGGGTACCCATGCCTGAACTTTGGGTCTAGACTGATTCAGTACAGCATAATATGATCTTTGTCTAGCCTTGGTTCGATAACCTAACCCGGATCGATTTAGAACGGACTTCTATTTTGTAAGGACCATATCAAGACCCTTGGAACCAGAAGTGAATCGTTCCAAAGCTACTCTAAGGTCCTTGACTTGAGTTTTTATGGAGGAGTTTCTTTCTCAAGTTGTTCAACTTGAGTAGAGGTTCCTTCTTGAACCTTCTCAGTTAAGGATCTAGAGTCAGCTCCCTCTTTCAGTAGTTTAACTTCCTGTCGGAGGGACTTGACTCGGATTTTGGCTTTTGCCAAGTCTCGAGATAGATATGCAATTAATTCTGATAATTGACTTCTAGAAAATCCACATACAGTGATTTTGCCGTCCTCTGAAAATGTGAGCGTTCCATCGTCCAGCTCTGATTCTGATTCAGTCTCGATTTCTTCCGAAGCAGTCAGGGCGAGCAGGTTCGACTGTGGGGCCTCTTCTTCTTCTGTAGAGGAAGACTCGTCCCATGTTGCCTGAAGGGCCTTCTTCCTTCTTGTCTTCTTCGTCTCCTTCAGATTGGGGCATTCCGTCTTGTAGTGACCCTTCTTTTTGCATTCGTAACAAGTCACATTTGGTTTGGTCTTTTCATTTGAAGGATCAGCTAGTTCTTCCTTTCTTCGGCTGGCTTTCCTTCTGTTGGTCTGATTTTTCAACTCCTTGTAGTAGTCTCGGGGTAGCCGAACCAGCTTAGCTCGATTTCCTTCGCTGTCTTCTGAGTCTGAGTCTGAATCAGACTCGGGTGCAGGTTGAGGCTTCTTCTTGGTCATCTTTCCAGTTTTACCTGCATCAAAAGCAATGTCTTTCTCGGCCAGGGTGCAGTTAGTCTGCTCATGTAATTCAAGTTCAGAGAATAACTCATCTAATTTGATTCTAGAGAGATCTCTTGAAACTTTGTACGCATCTACCATAGATGCCCACAAAGTGTTTCTCGGGAAAGCGTTAAGGGTGTACCTGATCAGGTCACGGTTTTCTACCTTGTGACCGATTAAATGTAGACCGTTCATCAGCTCTTGGATTCTGGAATGGAGCTGGGCTGCAGATTCGCTGTCGTTCATCTTAATTGTGTATAGCTTGTTTACCAGTAGGTCTCTCTTGCTGATTCGGGTATTGGAGGTTCCTTCGTACAACCCAATTAACTTTTCCCAGAGTTCCTTTGCACTGTTGAATGGTCCAACCCGGTTCAGTTCTTCTTTGGTTAGGCCGCATTGGAGTGTTTGAGTCGCTTTAGCATCGGCCTCGATCTTTCTTTTCAGTGCGGTATCCCATTCGGTGAAAGATTGTGGCACTCCTTCAGCGTTTTTCGGGATTTCCAGTCCAGATTGGATAATTATCCACATGTCCACCTGAGTTTTCAGGTGGACTTCCATCCGACTCTTCCAGTAGGAGAAATCCTCTCCACTAAAGAGTGGTGGTCTGGCTATACTGAGCTCTTCTTGAATGGCCATTTAGATGTTCTGAGATAAAATTAAAAAAAAAACTGTCCCAAGACTTTGTCTTAGATTAGCAGTGTGGGAAGAAGATATATATAAAAAAAATTATCGAGTGGTGTTGCACCAACCTCGATTAACGTTAAAAATTCGATCGAAAAAAGAAATTAAAAATTTCAAAGAAAGAATCCGAAAAACTCCCAAATTGGTGGTTACACCAAATTTGAGCTTCCCCGCTCTGATACCACTTGTTGGATCGAGTAAACACAATAGAGGGGGGGTGAATATCATGAAAACGTTTCAGATTGAAAAGAGAAAGTACGCAGCGGAATTTAAACAAAACACACACACACATAACTCAAGTAGTTTTACTTGATTCGGAGTCGCGTTCGACTCCTACTCAAAGGCCCACGGTCCTTGACCGTTTACTGCGGGCAATTCTATAATAGAGCAAATGTTTACAGAAATTGTAACAATATTATTGCAGTAAATAAACAAATGTACTCTTCATTACCGACGCCTGGTGTGGATCGCACTTCAGAGCAAAGGGTCGTCGTCGGTGCTAGAATGTCGAGAACGTAGTTTGCCAGAGCAGAGCGCTTGAACGAAGATCTTGGAGGCGTTGGAAAAGATGATGTCGAAGCCTTAGGGGTCGAGCCCCTTTTATACTGCTCCTAGGGCGCCCTGGACGCTGGGAGCGTCTGACACGTGCCTTCGGATCTGAGAAACCTCATCCGCAACTCGGTCAGCGCTTCTCCCTCCAGAATCGGCCTCGGAGCTGACGGGGGTGCCCGGCACGTTGGGGGCGCCCCGGTTGACTTGGTTTGCTGGCTTCGTGGCTGAGTTTGCTTCGATCAAAATTTGGCTTGGACCCAGGGCGTCCGAGACATCCAGGGCGCCCGGGACCTTCTGTAACGCCCGCTTTTTTTTCGTAAAGCGGCGTTACGCTAACATACGTAGGGGCATGTGAACATCGTAATGCAGCGGAATAATTTAAACTTACACATACATGCACCTAACTATCCTTCCTAACATGGTGACATAGGAACTTAGCATATTAACCTCATACTTAACATCATGTCATAAAATCACATAAGTCATCCATTAGGCACATAAGTAGCAAGTGTAAATTGTTCTTGACAACACCATCCTAGGTTTAGCATAAGACTTGTAAGTATATCTTTTCTTGGCCAAGTCACTACCACACACACATTTTTGCCCCTCCTGCTGCTTCCTTATTGTCCTCTAGCTTGATCTGCGGTATAAGAAAAATAAGACTATAAGCACATAGGATTAGTAAGACCTTTCCCTACTCACTAAAACCATTTGTCACTTAATCATAAGAACATGAAACATTAACATGACTTGGTGCTTTACATAGAACATAAGCATATAAAATCATTTAGCATGACATAGTTCTTACATAGTACATGAGCATAAGATACACTTAACATAGCATGATACATGGCATAAATATAAATATAAATATACTTAACATGACATGATTCCTAACATAAAACATGGGCATATTCTTAATATAAACATAAGCATAAAGCATTTACTATCATGGCATAATTCTTAACATAAAACATAGGCATAAAACGTTTACTACCATGGCATAATTCTTAACATAAAACATAAGCTTAAAACATTTTCTATCATGGCATAATTCTTAACATAAAACATAAGCATATAACATTTTCTATAATGACATAATGCATAACATGAATGAATGCATGAGTCAAATGCATATACATAAGGATGCTTAATTTTAAAATCATACTTTTAAATACTTAAACATAATCATCACATCATTGGGGTCCCCGGCTTGTACCACATACATACATCATATGCGCGCATCCCTAAGTAAATACGAGGTATCTAGTCTCGACCTACTAGGGTAAGGACAGCAACGGTAGTCCCAGATCCGAGGCGTTCTTAAGGTGCCCATCCCTGTTGGACAGCTTCGGTAGTCCCAGAACCGTGGACAGCTATGGTAGTCCAACACCGAGGCGTTCTTAAGGTGCCCATCCCTTGGACCCATACTTCGGTCCGGTACAAGCTCATTCATAAAGTAAAATATCTTCACATGCTTCATCATTCATAGCACATACATTGCATACTTAAAAATATGAACATAATCTTGTTACATAAAGCATGATATAAACATACTTGGCATTTCATCATTCATACTTAATTCATATCATCATTATGCCTTCATCATTCATACTTATCATTCATACTTATCCTTCGTACATAATCTTATTACATGAAGCATGACATAAACATACTTGGCATTTCATCATTCATACTTAAAGCATAAACCTTATCTTTATTCATCTTCTTTATTCATAAAACATGACATACATACATAATCATAGTATCCATCATAGTGCATGCATGGGTAGAATTCATGTGAACGGGATACATACGACTTAGGTTCATGGTCATGGAATATTGTTAAAACATTCATGAATGAACATAGCACATCACTTAAACATACAAGGTCATGGCATATAACCCATAAGGCTAAGGTTGTAGGTAGCATAAAAATTCTTGCAACATACTTAACATATACATACATCATAACAAACTATAAACATGTATTATTGGAACCTTAACACAACCCAAACCCTAGTTCCTTGGCTTGGCCGAAAGTTCATGGGTGGAGGCTCCCTTATTCAATCAACATGAAAGGTTCCATAAGAAAAAGGAAATTCATACATTACATACAAAGCCATAGGGAACCATTAGACCTCATAATTGGAGCTAACCCTAATTTAATTAGCCCTACCCTTGACCTTGGCCGAAACCCTAGACGGTCACAAGCACATGGAAAATTTCATGTCATTCCTATTTTACATCTAATACCTTACATATAATACCATAGGAAGCCATTAGAACCCTTGCTTGGAGTTAACCCTAACCCCTTGCCCTAAAACTCATCTTGGCCGAACCTTACAAAGGTCACACGGCTTGTAAAAATTCATATCAATCACCATTAACACCCCTTGTAACATGAGGAAACATAAGAAGCTTGCTTGAAGAGTTAGATCTAAACCCAACCATGAAACCATGGAGGTGGCTAAAACCCTAGAGGGTATTAGGGCACTCCAAAAATTCTCCAAATCCTATTTTATTCTTTATTCATCATAAGAAAGCATTAGAAAATATGAGTGAGATTTTTAACATCAGTTTTGGACCCAAAAAGCATGGTGGCCGAAACTTACAAGGTTATGCATAATCCATGGTTTTTTTCTCAATACAAATCCTAAACAATCATCTTAAATCATGATAAACACATAACTATTATACCACAAGTGAGGGAGTCTTACCCTGGGTTTATCTTGGTTATAGATCTTAGATAGGGAGGAGGATGAAGACCTTGTTGTCCCTTGACCACTCCTAGCCTTTGTAACCTTGTAAAAAGCCTTGGATCTTGAAGGAGAGGCCTTCTTGTGAACTTTTACCAAGGGAGAACCCTCCTATGGGGTTTGGCTAGAAGGAGGAAGAAGAAGGAGAGGAGAGGCTTGGTGGATGAAGAGAAGAGGAATAACTATCTTAAGTGTTAAGTTATCATCCCTCTCATTTATTCACAATGAAGAGGGGGCAAGTGAAGAGACATGGTGCCTCCTCTCATGGTGACTCTTCACTTCCTTTAGCCTTAACTAAAATCCACTTCATTCTCTCATAGCACTCCCTTGCTAGGTGAATTGGTTAGTAGATGCATGATGGTATACTAGGTCCAAGGTTCAATCCTTGGTGCATGCACTTTATTTTTATTTTATTTTTATTTTTTTTCCTTATTTTCAAAAATTCCCCTAAGACTCTCCCATAATCATGCTAATATTTCTAATTAAAATCCATTTATATTTATATTAAATTCTACCTAAAATCCACTAATAACCATGGTACTAGAAAAGCCCATATAATGCCCATTAGTACTTAGCTTCTCAATTTAAATGGGAAAATCATGGATAACTAGGCTAAAATTCGTACTAATATCTCTAGGTTCCTCAAACACTATCTAGACATGATCAATATTTAAAAAAAATATTGAGAAAATTTTCCGGGTCGTTACACCTTCAGGGTGCTCGGGAGCATCAGGGCGCTCTGGACCATCACGGCGCCTGGCCCAGTAAGCTTTCGAAGCGATTCTTGCTTAACTGCTCGTTTGGCTTTGACCTAGGGTGCCCGGGACCTCCCGGGCGCCTAGCCCAGCTACTGCCCCTCTCCTTTAAGGCGTTCTGAGCTGCAGAAACACATTCCTTTGGTCCCTGCATCCAAGGTTATTTCCACAACAAACATGGCATGAATCTTAGTCAGTTTTTACAGCCGTAGCTGTCTTGGTTCTGACTTCGGGTCTCCCAAATTGAACCCTAGGTCGAATCAACGCCTACTGTTCCCTCGACGGAGAACACGTCCTCACCTACTCCTCTCAGGAGAGTTTACCTTTTGCCAACCAACTCCTCTGGTTGGACTTTTGCCCAGCAATCCTTCGCCAGGTGCCTAGCAGCCCTTCGCCAGGTCTTAGACTCCCAGTAGTCCTTCGTCAGGTGCCTAGCAGTCCTTTGCCAGGTCTTAGACTCCTAGCAGCCCTTCACCAGGTTCCCAGCAGCCCTTTGCCAGGTCTTAGGGATTCGATGCCTAGCAGTCCTTCGCTAGGTGCCTAGCAGCCCTTCGCCAAGACTTCTTTTTGCACACTCAGTGAACACATTAGACCAAAATATCATCTTAACTTTTGAACCATTTGCCATTATCAAAACCCAGGTTCGACTTAGGTGCTGCCTGCACCAACACTCTTCTGCTTTCCCTTGGATTTCTTCTTGTCACCCCTCTTTTTCTTCTCCTTTTCTTCTCTTCTCTTTAGTTGTGGGCACTCATTCTTCATGTGTCCCACTTGGTGGCAATTATAGCAAATGATCTCTTTTCCTTTGCTCTTATTTTTTAAACATTTCCTAGCATAAGACTTGTTAGAAAAACTTTTAAAAGCTCTTCACATTTTCCTTACCATGAAAGCCTCTTGGTCTCTATCCATTGAAGTGCTTGACTCCTCCGAGTCGGATGATGTTGAATAGATGACTTTCGTCTTTTCCTTCTTCTTTTTCTTTTCCTTTTCTACAATAAATGCTACACCTTTTTCTTTGGAGGAAATGTTAGCTTGCTCATGTAACTCAAATTCACAAAATAAATCATCTAACTTTACCTTAGAGAGATCCCTTGATACTTTGTAGGCATCAACCATTGATACCCACAATGTAGTCCTAGGGAATGATTGTAGAACATACCTCACAAGATCTCGGTTCTCAACCTTTTCACCAATTACATGGAGCTCATTGATAATTTCTTTGACTCTCCCATGTAATTGGCTTACCGTCTCGTTTGCCTTCATGGAGAGCTATTGTAGTTGGGCAACCAAGAGGTCCTTCTTTGCCCTTCTTGACTCATTGGACCCTTTGTTGAGTTCGACGAGCTTGTCCCAAAGCTCCTTGGCGCTCTTGAAAGGCCCCACCTTGTTGAGTTGTTCCTTTGACAATCCGCATTGAAGCGTTGTGGTGGCCTTTGCATTGGCTTGCGCCTTCCTCATCACCTCCTTGGTCCAAGTCCTCATCGGTAGTGGCTCTCCTTGTTCATTGACGGGTGCATCGAAGCCATCTACAACACTCATCCAATTTTCAATGTCGTTCATCAAATAGTACTTCATCCTACCTATCCAATAGGCGAAGTCGTTTCCGTAGAAGAACGGTGGCCTTGCGGTGCTATAGCCCTCTTGAAACGTCATTTCTTGTTACTCTGGACGACGGTGAGTTCTCCCGAAGCGAACCGACTCTGATACCACTTGTTATATCATGGCGCTTGCTAGAGGGGGGGGGTGAATAGCACTTTCTCAATCTTTCTCTACAAGGAGGTTAGCACAATACAAACAAAATATATGAAAAACAAGAGATCCAATGCTAACCCAGAGATTTTACTTGGTATCCACCCCGAAAGGTGACTAATCCAAGGATCCACGCACAAGCACACTCTCCACTATGAAATGTCTCCTTCAAGGTGGAGAAAACCTTTACAAGGTTGTCTTCTTCCTCTTTACAAGATTGAATTGAAGACGAGAGGAAGAGATGATCACTTTTGGCACGAACAACACTTTTGTACACTCAAGAACAGTACCTTCCTCATGCCTAAAAGTCATTCTTTAAATAAGAGTAAAGGACAACTCCACAAGTTGTCCAGCCCGACACTAGTTGACTACCCCTGTGGCAGTCAACTGGTCTAGACTTAAATGCAAGCCAACGGCTAGTTTTCGGGAGTATCAGTCGACTGCCCCTGGTCCGGGGTCTCAAACATTCTGTGAGTTTGAGAATTGGCTAGCAGTCGACTGCCTTTTTACCAGTCGACTGCCTAGCTTATACAATCTCTCTTCCTCACTCCGAAGACCCTCCTTGGCCCTCCTTTACGTGTACCTTCAAGTACACTCTCTTGGCTAGCCCCTTGAAGTCTTCTTCCACCGGCTATCGTCCCTCGGATGCACACACAAGCCTTCCCTTGGCTTGCCTCCATGTCACCCTTCTCGTGTGCCCTTTGAAGTCCACTTCCTGGCTTGCCCTTGGAGTCCTCTTCCCTTAGCTCCCGTCCTTTGGATAAGTCCTCCATGTGTGATTCTCTAAGTCCTGTAAACTCAATCACACATATCAAATAACAAGATAACACCCTAACCTTAAACATGTTGACACACACATCAAAACCATGATCTTCCCGATCATCCTTGGGTCGTTTGCCCCAACAGGTACCCCTCCTTGCACCGGCCCTAAGGGATGTAGAGAGGAAGGAGAAGAAGAAGAAGAAGAAGAAGAAGAGAAACAAGTCTCTTCTTCACCAAAACCCAGCCGCCAATCCCCTTTCTTTCTTCTTGCTTACAGCGCCAACTCCACCAAGAAGAGACTTCTTCTCCACAACCGGCCACTTCCTCTTCTCCTTCTTATTGCCGAGCACCACAAAAGGAAGAGAAGGACTCCTCCTTATCCTTGTGATTTCCGGCCAAGAGGTAGGAAAGAGGATGGGAAGAAAAGAAGGAGAAACCCTTCTTTTCATGCTACCGCCAGTTGACCTAGGAGAGAAGGGAGAGAGAGAGGAAGAGAGAAGAGGCTAGGGTTCTCTTGGATTTGGATACCTTGGTCTCATGTCTCCATGGGTATATATAGGGCTACAATAGGGACCATAAGGAGGAGTTGGGTCTTGGCCACCTAATGTATCAAGGCCCGATCCATTAATGTATTGGGTATGGCTTGGCGGGTTTCCTAAGCGAATACTCAGTCGATCTGAGAGACCTCTCCATGTCTACGGATTAAAAAATTAATCTAAATGGAGACCCGTCTCTCTATGACCATTTCGTGTCGTATCGAACGATCCAAATTACAACTTGGCCAATTACCAAAATCGGCCTTGTAATTTGCTCGACCGTTCGACCGCGGAAAAGGCGACGAGTGGATCACCGGCTTTTGTGTTTATGGTTGGGGTCCAGTTAGTAAATTAATGGCTATGATACTAAATCAAATTAATAAACTAACACACATAAAATGACGAGGTAAATGAAACAAGCACATGTATGACATAAGAATAATCAAGGGAGCTTGGGAAGAAATATACCTTCCCGATCACCTCGCGGTCTTCTACCTTATGTCCCTCCCTTCTTGGAGTCGTGTGGGCGACGGTCGACCGGGAACCGAGATCACCAAGGCCTATCTTTCTTCTTCTCTTTTCCCTAGCCAAACCCTAACTCCACAAAGGAGTAGTCGCCGGCCTCTCCTCCTTCTTTGGTTCTGCCACAGGCTTCCCAAGCCACCTGAAGTCGCCGACCAACCGCACAGCAACCATGGAGGAAGTAGAGAAGAAGATGGAGAGGATAGAACCTCTCCTTCCAACTCAAAACCTTCTCCCACTCAGCCTCGCGCCGCCACCGAGCCTCCTTGCTTGCTCCTTTCTGGCCGTCGGTCCCTCCTCTCTCTCACCGACAGTCACCACAAAAGAGAGGAGACTCTCTTCTCCTTATCTTGTGATACTTGCTTGCGGTGGACTTGAGGGAGGAGGAAGAAAACAAGGGAAAGGAAGATACCCTTGTTGCCGTGACCTAGGAGAGAGAAGGAGAGGAGAGGAGAGAAAATATTTGAGTTGGATGATTAACCCCGGTTTCATGATCTCCTTGAGTATATATAGGGCTAAGGTAGGGACCAAGAGGAGGAGTTTGATATTGGCCCGCCAATGGATCTACACCCGATCCATTAATTAATATCCATTCCACTAAAGGATCTTAATTGTGTTGGATCGATAGAAACGATAGAGGGGGGGTGAATATCATTAAAACTTTTTCTTCGGATTAGAGAAAGAATAAATGCAGCGGAAAACAAAACAATCACATAAAGAACACAAGTCTTTTACTTGGTTTGGAGTCGCGGTCGGCTCCTACACCAAGGCCCACGATCCTTGACCGTTTACTGCGGGCAATTCTATAATAGCGCAAAGGTTTAGAGATTTTGATACAAGAATAATGCAGTAAATAACAGAATTATACTTTTCGTTACCGACGCCCGATGTGGATCATACTTCGGAGCAGAGGGTCGTCATCGACGCTGAAATCTCGAGATCGAAGTTTGCCGGAGCAGAGCGCTTGAACGAAAAGCTTGGAAGCGTTAGAAAGTTGTGTGTTTGAAGCCTTGGGGTCGAGCCCCTTTTATAGTACTCCATAGGGCGCCTGATGGGTTGGGGGCGCCTGACACGTGCCCTTCGATCCGGAAAACCTTATCCGCGGGCTTGGTCAGCGCTTATCCTCCCCTCTTGGGCGCCTGAGCTGATGGGGGTGCCTGTGAGCTCACGAGTGCCTGATCCGCCTTGGTTCAATGGCTTTACAACTGATTTTTGGTTTTTGCCTTCACCCTTGGGCACCCGTCTCCTTACGGGCGCCTGAGCACTATCAGGTGCCTGACTCCTTTCGGGCGCCTAGGCCCAGTGAAGAACCTTCACTTGCAGACGATCAGTCCTTCGACCCTGCAACTAAGGTTAGTCCCAAAAACACAATGAGTAGTAATTACAGCCGTAGCTGTCTTGGTTTTGACTTCGAGTGACCCAAATGGAACACTAGGTCGAACCGACGCCTACTATTCCCTTGACGGGGAACGCGTCCTCACCTACTCCTCTCAGGAGAGTTTACATTTTGCCAACTGGCTCCTCCGATTGGACTTTTGCCTAATCTACCTGACAAGGTCTTCGTGCCTAGTCCTCGACCAGGACTTCATTGCCCAACTTCCGGTCAGGTCTTCTTGCCTAGTCCTCGACCAAGACTTCTTTGCCCAACTTCCGGTCAGGTCTTCTTGTCTAGTCCTCGACCAGGACTTATTGCCTAGTTAACTAGGACTTTCCTACACATTTGAGTAACTTTATTAGATCACAAATAATACTTAACTTTGAATCCTTTGCCAATATCAAAACAAGGTTCGATATGGTGCTTCCTGCACCAACAAATTGAATTTCCTCACCAACCCCCATATTTTCATATGGGCTCCACATATTATGAGTCATCCATCCCCCCATGTTTAAGATCTCGAATGTCCGTTAATTAATTTAAATTACTGACAATTCAAAGTAATTAACCTCAGTGTCCTTGACTAGTGTCACTCGACCTTATTATCATGTCGGATCAAATCCACCTACTGATGAACCTTTCGATCTCATCAAGGGGGCATCATCAACCCGACTCACCAGGACACGAATTTCGTCAATTATCTGTTGGATCGAGAAGACACGATAGAGGGGGGTGAATATCGTAAAAACGTTTCGGATAAAATAAGAGAATGCGTAGCGGAAATTTAAATAAACACAGCACAAGAACTCAAGCACTTTTACTTGGTTCGGAGTCGCAATCGGCTCCTACTCCAAGGCCCACGGTCCTTGATCGTTTACTGTGGGCAATTCTATATGTGCGCAAATGTTTATAGAAAAAATGTTACAATTGTAGTGCAGTAAATAAAAATAGACTCTTCGTTACCGACGCCCGTTGTGGATCGTACTTCGGAGCAGAGGGTCGTCGTCGACGCTTGAATCTCGAGATGGGAGGTTTTTGAAGCAGAGCTCTTGAGTCGAAGAGCGTAGAGGCGTTGGAAAAGTTGATGCCGAAGCCTTAGGGGTCGAGCCCCTTTTATACTGCTCCTGGGGGTGCCTGACACGTGCCTTTGGATCCGAGAACACTCATCCGAAGCTCGGTCAGAGGTTATCCCTCCAAAATCGGGCTCGGAGCTGACGGGGGCGCCCGGGACACTGGGGGCACCCCGGTTGACTTGGTCTCCTGGCTTCTCGGCTGAACTTGCTTCGATCGCTTGGTTGGCTTGGACCCAGGGCACCCGGGACATTGGGGGCGCCCGGGAGCTTGAGGGCGCCTGGCCCAGTGAGCTTCCGAAACAATCTTTGCTCAATTGCTCGTGTGGCTTTGACCTTGGGCGCCCCGGGACCACCCGGGCGACTAGCCCAGCTGCTGCACCTCTCCTTTAGGGCGTTCTGAGCTGCAGAAACACGTTCCTTTGGTCCCTGCATCCAAGGTTAGTTCCACAACAAACAAGGCAAGAATATACATCAGTTTTTACAGCCGTAGCTGTCTTGGTTCTGACTTTGGATCTCCCAAATGGAACCCTAGGTCGAACCGACGCCTACTGTTCCCTCGACGGGGAACGCGTCCTCACCTACTCCTCTCAAGAGAGTTTACCTTTTGCCAACCGGCTCCTCCGGTTGGACTTTTGCCCAGCAGCCCTTCGTCGGGTCTTCAATTCCTGGCAGTCCTTCGTCAGGTGCCTAGCAGTCCTTCGCCAGGTCTTCAACTCCTAGCAGCCCTTCACTAGGTGTTGGGACCGGGTGCATGTTGACAAGGATACGGGTTCGTAAATTTTAAAATATTTACGTGCAGCGGAAGAATTAGCATAAATAATTTCTCAAATTATTTTAACCATGTATCTAGCATGCGACCTTATGATGTGTGGACATGATCATAAATTAAAATTTTTGTGAAAAAGTAACTAATTTACTTTCTACCTCGCGTAACTCGAAGAAAGGGACGAGATCCAACCGTAGCGTCCCTTGGAAGCTCCGCCTCTATTCGCGTCCACGCCGAGTTCTCTTCGGGATGACTTCGCAAAGCCACGAGTTTTGTGCCGACGAGAACTACTAGATTCTCCAAAGGCACAACTAGAAAAACAAAAGAGAAAGATGGAAACTAACCACCAAGAAACGGGATCTAAATTCCGGGAAGGAAGGAGTTGCGTCCCGCTTCTTCTTCTTCTTGTATGGCTCCTTCTTGGTGGTGTGAACCCACGACAACCTAAAGGGAGGGTGGTGCGCCGGCCCTAGCAAGTAGAGGTGGGCGCCGGCCGTAGGAAGAAGAGAGAAGGAGAGGGAGAGATTAAGAGAGAGAGGGAGAGAATTAATCTCTTGATCAATCTATTGAGGAATTCAAGCCTAGCCTTGGTTCCTTTATATAGTAGTCTCTCCCTTGCCAAGTCTCCCCTTTAACAGAATTTTTCATAAGAAATTTATCCTATAAATTTTCTTATGAATTATTCCGTTTAAGCCAAGTTTTATTATAACTAACTTTATAATAAAACAAATACATCTCACCTTTTATTATGGAATAAATTTTACAATAAATTTATAAATTTTCTTTATTATGGAAAAACAATTCATAATTAATTTTATAAAATTAAAATAAACCATTCCATAGATCATTTTAATTTTCATAAAAAGAATAAATTTCTATAAATTTCTTTATATAAATTTCTTTATACAAATTTATTTATCCATAATTTATAAAACAAATTGCGCTAGATTTATTTTATTAATTAAACCAAATAAATTGGTTTCTCCCCATTGTTGTGGCCGGCCAATCCAAAGAGGGTTGGCAACCTCTTTGGCCGGCCAACCCGAGCTGATCCCATCGCGAATTAAACTCATTTAATTCACCTGATAAGCCTTCAAAAGACTTAGCCATTTTAAGCTTCCATTGCGCCTCTGATTAATTCAGATTCGACTTAATTTCTCTTGATTGGAAAATCTAATTTTCAACTCGTTTTAAATCCCTCGGATTACTCATAGTGCATGTGACTAAATAGGCTTTCGATTTATGTTGGCCGTCTATAATTAACCAATTTTAGAACGATCATGAGTGGCACCTAGTAGTACATCATGACCCCCAATTAATCGAAAGATCAACGGTTGACCTCAGAAATAATTTTGAAACCCTTCAGCAGCTCTAATGAATCGTGCCTCATTCCCTTCACTATCTTATACCCACTTGGTTCAGGACATGGTCTGTGTGTGTCAGTCCCCACTAGGCTGACTACCTCACACCTAGCCCAAGTAGTGTCTTTCTCGTCCTTTGGATTTCTAATTACTCTCATGTATTTAAGAGACTCATACTCTAAACATGACATGCTCTGGCCAGAGGCTTTGAGTAACAATCCGACGATAGGCCTGGGTATACATCTCCTCGCAAGGAGTGGTGAATCCTTTGTAGGTTGTTCAAACATCTTCGGGCACTTTGGCTTGTACCCAACCATCCTGGGTCCACACCTCCTTGGAGATGCTAGCTTAAGATGTTAAAGTATAAGTCTCCATGACCAAGATGACTTGAACACCGCAAGTCAAAGGTACATCGCACTTAAGCTGCGGTAAGAACTTCACTGACCTGTCTATGTATAGACTACCATGTGAAGTTTTACGGTCAGTCACTCCAATGAACTAGTTCCCTTAACTAGCATCCATGTTTATCTCCGGACATCCCAATGTCACCAGCCAGTGAGAATCAGCTGATTAGAGAATAACCCATGCTAGTCTCAACAGAATTGATAGTGTCCGTTTTTATCAATTCATCGACTAGGGATATTTTCAATACTTCCCAATTGCACATGTAGAGATAATCACTAGTTGTGATCCCATCACAAATTCTCTTATACTGTGAATTGTATTGCGGACATTCAGTAGATGAGTTTAAGATCCCAATCAAATACACAAATATGTATACTCAAATAGTGAATTTTCATTTATTAAAATAAATGTTTACAATCATAAGGCGATTGCCTTAGGACACTTCTCTCATATCACTAACAAACTCCCACTTGGCCTAATGCCAATCGCTACGGTATCCAATACCACAAGCTCTAATATGACCCTCAAACTTGTTCTGAGGCAAGGCATTAGTCAAAGGATCCGCTAAATTCCTTTCAGTGGAAATTTTCTCAATTTGTATATCATTCCTACTTATAATCTCTCTGATCAGATGATAGCGGTGAAGCACGTGTTTGGATCGCTGATGAGACCTTGGTTCCTTTGCTTGTGCAATAGCTCCATTGTTGTCGCATTAAACCGGCACTGCTTCATCAATGGTTGGAACCACACCAAGTTCGGAGACAAACCTCTTGATCCAGACTGCTTCCTTTGCTGCTTCCGAAGCTGCGATATATTCCGCTTCCGCGGTGGAATCCGCTACAGTGTCTTGATTGGAACTCTTCCAACTTATTGCGCCTCCATTCAAAGTAAATACGTATGCAGACTGAGATTTGGAGTCATCCTTATCAGTCTGGAAACTGGCATCTGTATACCCACGTATTACCATATCTCCTTCTCCATATATTAGGAACACATCCTTAGTTCCTCTTAAGTAAAAGGATTGTCTTGACAGCCGCCCAGTGATCCATTCCTGGATCCGACTGGTATCTGCTCGTGACGCTCAGAGCATACGATACATCGGGCCTTGTACATAACATAGCATACATGATAGATCCTATCGCGGATGCATAAGGAATCTTATTCATGCAAATCCTCTCGTCTTCTGTGCGCGGACACATAGACTTTGAAAGGTTGATCCCATGCCTGATTGGAAGGTAACCTTTCTTGGATTCCGACATGCTAAACCTTTTTAGCACTCGGTCTATATATGTAGACTGTGAAAGACCAAGCAACCGTTTTGATCTATCTCTATAGATTCTAATCCCAAGGATATAGGTTGCTTCTCCCAGGTCTTTCATGGAGAAAGTTTTGGATAACCAAATTTTAACTGTCTGTAAAACTGATATATCATTTCCTATAAGGAATATGTCATCGACATATAATACTAGTAATACGACTGCACTCCCACTAACCTTCTTGTACACACAAGGTTCGTCAGGATTTTGTGAGAAATCAAACTCTTTGATTGTCTCATCAAAACGGATGTTCCAGCTCCTTGATGCTTGCTTCAGTCCATATATGGATCGTCGAAGCTTGCATACTTTAATTTTATCAACCGATGTGAAACCTTCAGGTTATATCATGTATACATCCTCAAGCAGGTTTCCATTAAGGAAAGCTATTTTCACATCCATTTTCCATATCTCATAATCATAATGAGCTGTTATGGCTAGGAGCATCCGAATGGATTTAAGCATAGCTACTGGCGAATAGGTTTCATCATAATCAATTCCTTGTTTCTAACGATATCCTTTTGCCACTAATCTAGCCTTAAAGGTAACAACATTACCTTCCATGTCGGTTTTCTTCTTGAAAACCCACTTGCACCCTATGGGCTTAATCCCTTCAGGTGGGTTAACCAAGTCCCATACTTGATTTTAGTACATGGAATCCATTTCCGACTTCATGGCTTCAAGCCATTTGTCCCTTTCTGAATTTTTCAGAACATCTTCATAACTGATAGGTTCGTCATCGCTTATGAGTAACACGTCGTTCGATTCAGTTATGAGAAATCCGTATCTCTCTGAAAT
>JAGFNQ010001009.1:250305-278221 GCA_024364735.1 Boesenbergia rotunda
AATCCCCCCTAAAATCAACCATAATTATGCCAATATTCCTAAATAAATTCTTTATATTTATATTAATTTTACCTAATTTATATTAATTTTACCTAATTAATACCCACTTTTGGAGCCCTTTTAAAGCTCATTAGTACCTAGTTTTTCTCAATTTAAATGTGAAAATATGGATTTCTAGGCCCAATTTTACATAATTATTTCTGGGCCCCTCGGAAAATTATCTAGACATGCTCAATATTTTAGGAAAATATTAAGAGAATTTTCTGGGTCGTTACATATACCTTCTCTTTGTAACTCCGTTCTGTTGGGGTGTACCGGGTGCAGTTAGCGGGGACTGAATCCCAGCTTCTGATAAATAGGTCCTAAACTCTCCAAAGCGGTACTCGCCACCACGATCTGATCGTAGTGTCTTGATACTCTTACCTCGATGTTTCTCCACATCAACCTTGAATTCTTTGAACTTACCAAAGCATTCAGACTTGCGGCGCATCAGGTAAATGTACCCATACCTTGAATAATCGTCAATGAAAGTGCTGAAATATTCAAAGCCTCATCTAGCCAGGATTGACATGGTACCACACAAATCAGAATGAATCAGTTCTAACACATCTTTGGCCCTATAGCCCTTAGCCTTGAAATACCTCTTGGTCATCTTACCTTCCAAGCAAGACTCACAGGTCGGGAGATCCTCCACCACCAATGAACCCAGGGGCCCATCGGCTGTCAACCTCTGAATCCTACTAAGGTTAATATGACCAAGCCTAAGGTGCCAAAGATATGTCTAATTCATCTTAGAAGGATCTTTTCTCTTATTTGAGTTAGATGATGAGCTATTTACTTCAGTATGCATCGTGGGAGGTTTTGGTTCTAGAGTATACAGATTGCCGACCATTGTGTTGGATCGAGAGAAACGATAGAGGGGGGGTGAATATCATAAAACGTTCAGAATCGTAAAAGAGAATTAGCAGCTGAAATAATTAAAGTAAAACACACGCGAACACCAAGATTTTTCTTGGTTCGGAGTCGCGGTCGGCTCCTACTCCAAGGCCCACGGTCATTGACCGTTTAATGCGGGCAATTCTATATGCGCAAAAAGTTTACAGAAATAAATTACAAGATTAGTACAGTAAACTAAAAGAAAGCCGCTCTTAGTTACCAACGTCCGGAGTAGATCGTATTTTCGAAGCAGAGGGACGTCGTCGACGCTTGTATCTCGAGTCGGGAGGTTTCCGGGATAGAGCGTTGGAGCAGAAGAGCGTGAATGTGTTGGAAGAATTGTTATTCTGAAGCCTTGGAGTCGAGGGCCTTTTTATAGCCCCTGGGGGTGACCAGAACGTTGGGGGAGCCCCCCCCCCACCCCACGTGTCATCTGATCCGAGCTCCTCTCGGTCAGCTCTGATCCCTTCAAACTCGGGATCAGACTTTGACGGGGGCGCCCAGGTCACTGGGGGCACCCGGGTCGACTCTTATCCGTTGGCTTCTCGCTGGCTTGTGTCTTATTCATTTCGTTAGCTTGAGCTCGGGGCGCCCGGGACACTCCGGGCGCCCTACTCAGCTTCTGCCTCACTCCATTGAGGCTCTCTAAGCTGCAGACACTCGTTCCTTCGGTCCTGCATCAAGGGTTAGTCCAAAATAACATAGAGCAATAATATGTTAGTTTTATACATCCTTAGCTGTCTTGGTTCTGACTTTGGGACTCCAAAATGGAGCCCTAGGTCGAACCGACGCCTACTGTTCCCTCGACGGGGAACGCATCCTCACCTACTCCTCTCGGGAGAATTTATCTGATGCCAACCGGCTCCTCCGGTTGGACTTTTGCCCAGCAGTCCTTCGCCAGGTGCCTAACTATCTTTCTCTAGGTCTTCAGTACCAAGCTGGGCTTTGTATCCTGGCATCCCTTCGCCAGGTGCCTAGCAGTCCTTCGCTAGGACTTTTCCTACACACTTGAGTAACATGTTAGATAAACATTATATCTTAACTTTTGAACCCTTTTTCCATTATCAAAATACAGGTTCGACTTGGGTGCTTTTTGCACCAACAATCTCCCCCTTTTTGATTTATGGCAACCCTGGTTCAAAAAGTTAAGTTAATCAGAACATATAAAATGAAATTTTGTTTTCTCCCCCTGGAGGGAATCTCCCCCTAGATTTTTCAAAAGTTCGTGGGGTTTTGAAACTAACTTCTAAGTCTAAAGATGGATTTAATTTTACTTAGAACAATTTTCAACAGAAACTTTAAAGACATATTTTCCAAAATAATTTTGGTTGTGCACTTTGGGAAATTGATACTTTATAGGAAAATTTTTTTGAAAACTTAAGTTTAAATACTTAGAAAAATTTTGAAAACTTAAGTTTAACGTACTAAGAAAATTTTGAAAACTTAAATTTAAGTATTTAGGAAAATTTTGAAAACTTAAGTTTAAAGTACTTAGAGAAAATTTTGAAAACTTAAGTTTAAAGTATTTAGAGAAAATTTTGAAAACTTAAGTTTAAGTACTTAGGAAACTTTTGAAAACTTAAGTTTAAAGTACTTAGAGAATTTAAAAACTTAAGTTTAACGTACTTTTGAAAATGAATTAAGTACTTTTTGAATAAAGGATAGAGTTTGAAATTTTGGATTTTTAAAAAAAAATTTAAAAAAACCGATTTTAAAATCTTTAAAATCTCTCCTTTTCTATCTCTCCCCCCTTTGCCATATATCAAAAATAAAGAAATATAACCAAAAAAGATTGGATAATAGCGAAAAAAAATAAACTGCATAATTTACTGTACTGAACCAATTCAGAATTTAAGCTAAACCAAATCAGTTTCAATTATCTCTTTTAGGGTCCTGTCTAACCCAATTAGTTACTTACTAACTGTTATAAACAGTAGTTTTCGCTAGGGTTAGTCAAGTTAAGTGTTCTGTTCAAGTTAGATTTTCTAAACTTGACACTTGACTTGATTACTGTTTAAGTTGTATTTAGTGCCCCAATTACTACAGATGCACTGACTTAAAGCATCTTGAATTAAGGCAAAGACCTAAGCATCTCAACCCATTCTAGGTTATCAGTCAAAAGGTACCCTTAGGTGCTTGTGAGATGCTGGCTTCTAAATCTATAGGTGCATGCAGTTCTAGGGTTAGGGCCTAGGCTAAGTCCATTTGCGAAAAAGCCCTAGTTTTGAAAGGGGTAGTTTTTGAAAATAAAACTAAGTCGGAAACCAAAAAAAATTTCAAACTAAGTAACAGCTGATTTTGAAATTAAGTAACGCAGTTATTGTTTTAGAACCTGATTTTAAAATTCAAGTAAAGCAGTAAGAAAAACAAAAAGTAGAGTTAACCTATTCTATTAAGCATAGTCAAAACAACAACTAGTCAAATCCATAAGTCAGCTGGTATAAGAGAGAACCAGCACAGTCACACAAGTCAAACATCAGTCAACCCTACTGAGTAGGGTAAGTCAAACAGTCACTAGTACAATGCTAATCAACTCTAAGAGGAGGGACCCGGATGATCAGAAGAGCCTGGCTGCCAGGATCGAAACAGCGCCATCATCTCGTGATATCGTGCGTCGCTGGTCTCCCTCTCGGCTCTAAGGGCGCTCATGTACTCGGAGTAATAGGCCTGATTTGCCTCCAGTTCTTCTGCATGATTTGCCTCCACTTCCTCTCGGAGGCTCTGGACCTGTGTCTCGAGCCGTGTCACTCTCTCGTACAGTGTCAGTGGTGGTGGCTCGTCTATGTGCTCATGGATCTCGGCTGCCAAGTCTCCGACGTTGACCTCAACATCCTCGTCAGAGTCGATCGGCTGTCTGGCTCGCTTGCGTCTCCATGACAGAACCCCGATAGTAGAGACCTCTATACCAGCTAAGGAAAAGTTCTTTGTAATGCCCGCCTATTTCCCCCACCTTATGGTGCGGCGGGAAAGCGGCGTTACGCTAAACATACATGTACATACAAAACATCTTAATGCAGCGGAATACTTTTTTTCTTCTACACATGCTTTTACCATGCAACTAATACATGAAACATCTATACATGCCTAAACTTGTCATTCATGAACCTAGTGTCATTGGACTTAGCATATTAACGACATGCATGGCATCATGATATAACCATTTCATAGCTTATTCATAATCATCATAAGTAGCAAGTAACTTATCCATAAACATCATGAGTCTTAAGTCATCCATTAGGCATAACCATAATAACATAGCATAGAATCTAAGGAGGCATTTCCAAAACCCAAGACATGCGATATGCGTAAATAAAAGAATCCTTTGTCATGTCACTGCCACACACACACATGCTCTTGCCTCTCCTGCTGCTTCCCTTAATAACCTCTTGCTTGATCTGCGGTACGAGGAAAATAAGACTATAAGCACACAGGCTTAGTACGACCCTTTCCTACTCACTAAAACCATACGTCACTTAAACATAAACATATCAAGCATCTGACATAACATAATTTTGAACATAAAACATAGGCATAGTCTTGGCGTAAATCATAAGCATATGAACAACTAATATAGCATGATTCTTAACATAAGCATAAAACCAAAACATACTTAGCGTGACATAATTCGTAGCATACATGGGCATGAAACATACTTATCATAACATAATTCTTAACATACATGAGCATACTTATCATGGCATAATTCTTAAGATTCATGAGCATACTTATCATGACATAATTTTAACATACATGAGCATACTTATCATGACATAATTCATAACATACATGAGCATACTTATAATGGCATAATTCATAACATTCATGAGCATACTTATCATGACATAATTCTTAACATACATGAGCATACTTATCATGACATAATTCTTAACATACATGAGCATATTTATCATGGCATAATTCTTAACATACATGAGCATGAAATATACTTATCATAAGCATAAGCATAAGCATAAAACATACTTACCCTGGCATGATGCATAACATGAATGAATGCATGAGTCAAATGCATTTACATAAGGATGCTTAATTTTGAAATCATACTTTTAAAACATAAACATAACATCATTGGGGTCCCCGGCTTGTACCACATACATACATCATAAGCGCGCATCCCTAAGTAAATATGAGGTAGCGAGCCCCGACCTACTAGGGTAGGAACAGCTGCGGTAGTTCCAAACACCGTGGACAGCAAAGTCGGTAGTCCAGAACCGGGGCGTTCTTAAGGTGTTCATCCCTGTTGGACAGATTTGGTAGTCCCAAAATCGTGGACAGCATAGTCGGTAGTCCAGAACCGGGGCATTCTTAAGGTGTCCATCCCTTGGACCCTTACTTCGGTCCAGTACAAGCTCATTCATAAAATAAAATAACTATGCATGCTTCATCATTCATACTTATTTCATAACAACGTTATGCCTTCATCATTCATATTTATCATTCATACTTATCATTCATACTTATGGCATAACCATCATCTTTATCCATATTCCTTCATTCATAAAAAGAACATGACATCCATACATAATCATACTTCCAGGCATAAACATTATCTGGGTACATAAAGCTTGCATGATCATGGTACATAAATAAAAGTGCAATTCATACATGATACATTTCATCCAGCATACATAATCCTAGTATTCATCGTAAACATGCATGAGTAAGCTACATATACACACGGTACATACCACCTAGGTTCATGGCATTCAACATAAAATATGCATAGACCTTCATACACATACATCTATTATAAGCCTTTAACCTTCTACATGCATCATTCTATTTATCATAACATATCCCTACATCAATTACATACGTTCATGGTATATGATCTAAACATTCATGAGTAAAGCATAACATAGAACCTACATACAAAGCCATATCGCATAACATCCAAAGCTAGGGTTTAGTAACATAAGGACCCTTACATTATGCTTAACCATACCCTTACATCATAGCAACCTATAAACATGCATCCTTGAGACCTTAACCCAATTCAAACCCTAGATTTGGGGTCTTGGCCGAAACCCTAAGGGGCCATGAATCCATAGAAAATTTTACCTAGGTCATGATTAACATCCCATACCTTACATATCATGCCATGGAAAATCATTTGAACCCTTGATTGGACTTAACCCTAAGTCCTAGGCCTCAAACCATGAGTTGGCCGAAACCCTAGAGGGATGATAAGCCCCTAGGAAACTTCATATAAATCCCCATTATTACCCATAAGATATCATAGGGAACATACTTGTTGGGACCGGGTGCATGTTGACATGGATACGGGTTCGTAATTTTAAAATTTAATTACGTGCAGCGGAAGGTTTAGCATAAATAATTTCTCAAATTATTTTAACAACGTATCTAGCATGCAACCTTATGTTGTGGAGACATGATCATACATTTAAAATTTTACAGAAAGTAAACTAATTTACTTAATACCTCGCGTAACTCGTAGAAAGGGACGAGATCCAACCGTAGCGTCCCTTGGAAGCTCCGCCTCTATTCCCGTCCACGCCGAGTTTTCTTCGGGATGACTTCGCAAAGCCACGAGTTTCGTGCCGACAAGAACTACTAGATTCTCCAAAGGCACGACAAGAATACCAAGAGAGAGATGAAAAACTAACCACCAAACGAAGAACGGAATCAAGATTCCGGGAGGAAGGAAGGAGTCGCGCCCGCTTCTTCTTCTTCTTCGGCTTCTTCTTGGTGGTGGAAGCTCACGGCAAAGGGGGAGGGCTCTAGGACCGGCGGCACTAGAAGAGGGAGAGGGTGAGAAGGAGAGGGAGAGAGGCTAGGCAAGAATCCTTGATCTCTTGGATTTTTTTCCAAGCCTTGCCTTGGTACCTTTATATAGTAGCCTCTTAATCGCCAAGTCTCCTTTTAACGGAATAAATTTTTCATAAGAAATTTATCGTATAAATATTTCTATGAATTATTCCGTTATGCCAAGTTTTTATTATAACTTAATTTATAATAAAAACAACCATGTCTCCCCTTTTATTATGGAAAGAAATTTCTTTATATAAATTTCTTTATATAAGTTTCTTTATCATGGTAAATCAATCCATTATTGATTTTATAAAATAAAATAAACCAATCCATGGTTCATTTTAATTTCCATGAAAAATAAATCCCTTTATATAAATTTCTTTATATAAATTTCTTTATATAAATTTCTTTATCCATAATTTTATAAAACAAACCGTGCTCAGTTTATTTTATAATTTGATCCAAACAATTTGGTTCTCCCCTTTTATTGTGGCCGGCCAAACAAAGAGGGTGGGGACCCTCTTTGGCCGGCCAAACCCAAGCCGAAACCGTACGAATTAAACTCACTTAATTCGTCCAATAAGTCTTCAAAAGACTTAGCCATTTTATGCTTCCGATGCGTCTCTGAAAAATTCAGATTCGACTTATCTCTCTTGATCGGAAAATCCAATTTTTAACTCATTTTAAATCCCTCGGATTACTCGTAGTACGTATGACTAAATAGGCTTTCGATTTATGTTGGTTGTCTATAATTAACCAATTATAGAACGATCATGAGTGGCACCTAGTAGTACATCATGATCCCCAATTAATCGAAAGATCAACGGTTGACCTCAGAAACTATTCTGAAATTCTTCAGCAGCTTTAATGAATCGTTCCTCATTCCCTTCACCATCTTATACCCACTTGGTTCAGGACACGGTCTATGTGTGTCAGTCCCCACTAGGCTTACTACGTCACACCTAGCCCAAGTAATGTCTTTCTCGTCCAACGGATTCTAATTACTCTCATGTTTTGAAGAGATTCATACTCGGAAAATGTGATGGTCTGGCCAGAGGCTTTGAGTAACAATCCGACGATAGGCCTTGGGTATACATCTCCTCGCAAGGAGTGGTGAATCCTTTGTAGGCTATTCAAACATCTTCGGGCACTTCGGCTTATACCCAATCATCCTGGGTCCACACCTCCTTGGAGATGCTTGCTTAAGATGTCAAAGTATAAGTCTTCATGACCAAGATGACTTGAACACCGCAAGTCAAAGGAACATCGCACTTAAGCTGCAGTAAGAACTTCATTGACATATCTATATGTAGATTACCATATGAAGTTTTACAGCTAGTCACTCCAATGAACTAGTTCCCTTAACTAGCATTCATGTTTATCTCCGGACATCCCAATGTCACCAGCCAGTGAGAATCAGCTGATTAGAGAATAGCCCATGCTAGTCTCAACAGAATTGATAGTGTCCATATTTATTAATTCATCGACTAGGGACAATTTCAATACTTCACAATTGCACATGTAGAGATAATCACTAGTTGTGAATTCATCACAAATTATCTTATGCTGTGAATTGTATTGCGGACATTCAGTAAATGAGTTTAAGATCTCAATCAAATACACGAACATGTATACTCAAATAGTGAATATTCATTTATTAAAGTAAATGATTACAATCATATGGCGATTGCCATAGGACACTTCTCTCATATTACTAACAATACTAATCATGCTTGGAATGGTTGGAGTTTATCCTAGCCCTTTTACCTTGATGTGGCCGAAACCCTAGGGGGGTTTTGGGGTGCTACAAAAACTTCCAAAATCCTACTTTCGTGCTTAACCTATCATGAGTAAACATTTGAAAACATAAGAGAAGTCTTTAACATGATTTTTAGCCCAAAACCTTGCTTGGCCGAAATCTTCACAAGCCCTAAGTATGGATTCTTCAACATAGCATGCCAATAAAAACTTAGATCATGATAAATAACTTGGAAGCTATCATACCACAGGTGAGGGGGTCTTACCTTCCCTTATCTTGGATTTAATCCTTGAATAAAGAAATAGAAAGAACCTTCTTGACTCCAAACTTCTCCTTAGCCTTTGTAGCCTAGTAGAGAGCCTTGAGTCTTCAAGATGGAGTCCTTGGTGGAAATTTTCCTAAGGGGAGAACCCTTGTGGGTTTCGGCTAGAGCAAGGAGGAAGAGGAAGAAATGAAGAAGAGAAGGGAAAATGAAACTCCCATGCCACCTATATACCACATTAAGGAGGGCAAGTGAAGAGTCATGGTATCTCTTCCTTTGATGACCCTTCATTTTCCCTAAGCCTTAACCAAAATCCACTTTATCCTCTATTAGCACTCCCTTGCTAGATGAATTGGTTAGTACATGTATGGTGGCACTATAGGTCCAAGGTTCAATCCTTGGTGCATGCACTTTATTTTTCTATTTTATTTTATTTTATTTTTATATTATTTTTGAAAATTCCCCAAAAATTCCCCCATGATCATGCTAATATTCCTAATTAAAACTCATTTATATTTATATTAAATTTCACCTAAAATCCACTAATAACCATGGTCTTAGAAAAGCCCATTAGTACTTAGCTCCTCGATTTAAATGAGAAATTATGGATAATTAGGCTAAGGTTCGTACTAGTATCTCTAAACTCCTTCAAAACTATTTAGACATGATCAATATTTTAAAGAAAATATTGAGGAGATTTTTCGGGTCCTTACAATCCCCCATTCCTCGTGAAAGTTCGTCCTCGAACTTAGAATAGCTTCGGGTACTTGCGTCTCATCTCGTCCTCGCGTTCCCAGGTAGCTTCCTCGAATCGTTGACTTTGCCATAAGACCTTGACTAAGGGTACCTCCTTGTTCCTTAGCTTCTTGACTTCCCGATCCAAAATATAGATAGGTCGGCTTTCATAACTTAAGTCCTCCTGAACTTGTACTATCTGTGCCTCGATCACTTGGTCCATATTGGGAAGACACTTCTTAAGCATTGACACATGGAACACATTATGAATAACTGACATTTCCTGAGGCAACTCTAGCTCATATGCCACCTTGCCAACTCTTTTCAGGATCAGGTACGGTCCCACATATCGCGGACTTAGTTTTCCTCTGTTCCCAAATCTTGTCACCCCTTTTATCGGAGCCACTTTGAGGAATACCAGATCACCAATATTGAATTCCAGTGGCCTATGCCGGACATCTGCATAACTCTTCTGCCGACTCTGTGCAGCTTCTATCCGTCGTCGAATGTTCTGCATAGCTTGGGTGGTGTCATCGATGAGATCCATCGTGAGCCCCATCGCCTTCTCTTCACCGCCTTCATACCAACAGATCGGAGTCCTACATCTCCTCCCGTACCAAGCTTCATAAGGTGCCATGCCGATAGTAGCTTGGTAGCTATTATTGTAGGCGAATTCCGCTAAACATAGATATCGGCACCAACTCCCTTTGAAATCCAGAGCACAAGCCCGTAACATGTCTTCCAGTACTTGATTCACTCGTTCAGTTTGTCCGTCAGTCTGAGGATGAAAGGCAGTGCTGAATCGTAGTTTTGTGCCGAGAGACTTCTGAACACATTCCCAAAAATGTGAGGTAAAGCGACCATCCCTATCTGAGATGATGGTCTTGAGAACTCCATGAAGTCTGATTATCTCATTAACATATAATTGAGCCAGTTGCTCAACCGAATAAGTCATCTTGATCGCCAGAAAGTGAGCAGACTTCGTCAGCCTGTCCACAATCACCCATACCGCATCATATCCATTTGTAGTCTTGGGAAGTCCTGAAATAAAATCCATAGAGATATCTTCCCATTTCCATTCCGGAATCGGAAGTGGCTGCAGAACTCCTCCGGGTCGCTAGTGCTCTGCCTTCACTCGTTGGCAGGTCAGGCAAGTGCCAACATGCTGAGTCACATCTCTCTTCATACCGGACCACCAGAATCTCTCCTTCAGGTCTTGATACATTTTGGTGGATTTCGGATGCATCGAATAAGGGGTTTCGTGAGCTTCTACCAATATCGCTCTCCGCAGCTTCGGATCATTAGGAATACATAGACGATCCCTAAGATAGAGTACTCCCCCGTTAGCGATATGAAAACCATCACCCTTTCCTTCTAGGACCTCCTATTTGATTCTCTGAAAGCTCGGATCACCATCTTGTTTGTCCAATATGTCCTCGAACAGCATCGGTGATAATGTCATGGTAGAAAGCCATCCGGAGATGACCTCGACCCCAGACTTCATAATTTCCCTTTCGAGTGGTCGGGGTAATCTAGATATGGACATCAAGGTGGCACTTGACTTCCGGCTGAGTGCATCGGCCACTTTGTTTGCATTTCCTGGATGGTAGAAGATCTCGCAGTCGTAATCCTTTACCAACTCCAGCCATCGGCGTTGTCTCATATTTAGGTCTTTCAGAGTGAAGAAATATCGCAGACTCTGGTGGTCTGTATAAATCCTACACTGCGCTCCATATCGATAATGCCTACATATCTTAAGAGCGAAGACCATAGCAGCCAGTTCTAGATTGTGAGTGGGGTAATTCTGTTCATGTTCTTTGAGTTGCCTAGAGGCGTAGGCAATGACCTTACCACTCTGCCTAAGTACAACTCCAAGTCCCAGTTTGGAGGTGTCGCTATACATGTCGAAACTCTGGTTACGTCGTAGAAGGGTAAGAATTGGAGCACTTGTAAGTCTTCCTTTCAGTTCCAGGAAACTCCGTTCGCAGTTCTCCATATCTTACATCTCCATAACCTCACTTTTACGCAATGAGTATCTAATATATTCTTTACCAAATTTCATAAAGCTAATACTATTCCTTACAAACCTTTCTCTTCCCAAAAATCTACCTTATTTGATCGTTTCACCTGGTAAGTTTGTTTGACCTAGAGTTCTTACTACATTCTTGCCTTTGGTAACATTAACATCTAGTTCCTTCTTACAGAGTTATAGCTAAGGTCCTATTCACTGATCTCTATCACTCACATATAAAAGACAAGTAAGGCTAATATAAGCTATTGTTATTCCTACCCTCCATATTAAATTCTAAAGTATTAATTTCATAAAAATAAGGTAAAGTGTTGTTCACATTATATATCCCAGATGTACTTGCTATTATAAAGTATCATTCATACTTGCATATTCTAGAATCATAAGGTATTATAAACGTGCTTACTATCATAAAATATACAAAGAGATACTTACTTAGAAGCGGCAGGAAGAAGGCTTGATGTGTGTGTAGTGAGATGGCAACTGCTCTGATACCAACCTGTAACGCCCGCCTATTTCCCCCACCTTATGGTGCGGCGGGAAAGCGGCGTTACGCTAAACATACATGTACATACAAAACATCTTAATACAGCGGAATACTTTTCTTCTTCTACACATGCTTTTAACCATGCAACTAATACATGAAACATCTATACATGCCTAAACTTGTCATTCGTGAACCTAGTGTCATTGGACTTAGCATATTAACGACATACATGGCATCATGATATAACCATTTCATAGTTTATTCATAATCATCATAAGTAGCAAGTAACTAATCCATAAACATCATGAGTCTTAAGTCATCCATTAGGCATAACCATAAAAACATAGCATAGAATCTAAGGAGGCATTTCCAAAACCCAAGACATGCGATATGCGTAAATAAAAGAATCCTTTGTCATGTCACTGCCACACACACTCTTGCTTGATCTGCGGTACGAGGAAAATAAGACTATAAGCACACAGGCTTAGTATTACCCTTTCCTACTCACTAAAACCATACGCCACTTAAACATAAACATATCAAGCATCTGACATAACATAATTTTGAACATAAAACATAGGCATAGTCTTGGCGTAAATCATAAGCATATGAACAACTAATATAGCATGATTCTTAACATAAGCATAAAACTAAAACATACTTAGCGTGACATAATTCGTAGCATACATGGGCATGAAACATACTTATCATAACATAATTCTTAACATACATGAGCATACTTATCATGGCATAATTCTTAACATTCATGAGCATACTTATCATGACATAATTCTTAACATATATGAGCATACTTATCATGACATAATTCTTAACATACATGAGCATACTTATCATGGCATAATTCTTAACATTCATGAGCATACTTATCATGACATAATTCTTAACATACATGAGCATACTTATCATGACATAATTCTTAACATACATGAGCATACTTATCATGGCATAATTCTTAACATACATGAGCATGAAACATACTTATCATAAGCATAAGCATAAAACATACTTACCCTGTCGTGATGCATAACATGAATGAATGCATGAGTCAAATGCATTTACATAAGGATGCTTAATTTTGAAATCGTACTTTTAAAACATAAACATAACATCATTGGAGTCCCCGACTTGTACCACATACATACATCATAAGCGCGCATCCCTAAGTAAATACGAGGTAGTGAGCCCCGACCTACTAGGGTAGGAACAGCTGCGGTAGTTCCAAACACCGTGGACAGCATAGTCGGTAGTCCAGAACCGGGGCGTTCTTAAGGTGCCCATCCCTGTTGGACAGCTTCGGTAGTCCCAGAACCGTGGACAGCATAGTCGGTAGTCCAGAACCGGGGTGTTCTTAAGGTGCCCATCCCTTGGACCCTTACTTCGGTCCGGTACAAGCCCATTCATAAAATAAAATAACTATGCATGCTTCATCATTCATACTTATTTCATAACATCGTTATGCCTTCATCATTCATACTTATCATTCTACTTATCATTCATACTTATGGCATAACCATCATCTTTATCAATATTTCTTCATTCATAAAAAGAACATGACATCCATACATAATCATACTTCCAGGCATAAACATTATCTGGGTACATAAAGCTTGCATGATCATGGTACATAAATAAAAGTGCAATTCATACATGACACATTTCATCCAGCATACATAATCCTAGTATCCATCGTAAACATGCATGAGTAAGCTACATATACACATGGTGCATACTACCTAGGTTCATGGCATTCAACATAAAATATGCATAGACCTTCATACACATACATCTATTATAAGCCTTTAACCTTCTACATGCATCATTCTATTTATCATAACATATCCCTACATTAATTACATACGTTCATGGTATATGATCTAAACATTCATGAGTAAAGCATAACATAGAACCTACATACAAAGCCATATCGCATAACATCCAAAGCTAGGGTTTAGTAACATAAGGACCCTTACATTATGCTTAACCATACCCTTACATCATAGCAACCTATAAACATGCATCCTTGAGACCTTAACCCAATTCAAACCCTAGATTTGGGGTCTTGGCCGAAACCCTAAGGGGCCATGAATCCATAGAAAATTTTACCTAGGTCATGATTAACATCCCATACCTTACATATCATGCCATGGAAAATCATTTGAACCCTTGATTGGACTTAACCCTAAGTCCTAGGCCTCAAACCATGAGTTGGCCGAAACCCTAGAGGGATGATAAGCCCCTAGGAAACTTCATATAAATCCCCATTTTTACCCATAAGATATCATAGGGAATATACTAATCATGCTTGGAAAGGTTGGAGTTTACCCTAGCCCTTTTACCTTGATGTGGCCGAAACCCTAGGGGGTTTTGGGGTGCTACAAAAACTTCCAAAATCCTACTTTCATGCTTAACCTATCATGAGTAAACATTAGAAAACATAAGAGAAGTCTTTAACATGATTTTTACCCCAAAACTTTGTTTGGCTCCTGTATCTACATACTAGGTACTGGTAGATAGCACCGCTAAACATGTTTCAATGACTAAAGCTGAAGAAATACCTTTGCTTTGACGACGGGGACAGCCCGCCTTCCAGTGCCTAGTCTGCTTTCACGTGAAGTACTTGCCTTTCGGCTTCTTCATGCCAGTCCGGGGTCCTTGCGATGCTCCTGCCTTCTTGAACCCTCCTCATTTCTTCTTTATCCTGCCTTTCGGTTCAGAAGAAGAAACCTGTTGAGCCACTAAGGCCTGTGAGTTCTGATGAAAGAGAGCCTTTGCCACCTAGAGTTATCCTAACAGTTCACCCAACGTGCAATTCCTTTTGTTCATATTATAGTTGAGCCTGAACTGTTCAAAACTCCTTGGTAGAGACTGGAGTATAATATCGACCTGGGATTCCCCGTCAATTTGTTCTCCCAGTACTTCAATCTGATTGAGGTGAGCCATCATCTTTAGGACATGATCCCTTACGGGTGCCCCTTCAACCATAGTGGTTGACATCAGACTTTTCATCGCATTTTGCCTAGCAGCTCGACCTTGGTGCCCGAAGAGGTCATTGAGGTTCAGCATCATGTCACTAGCAGTGGGCATTGCCTGATGCTGATGTTACAGCACATTCGACATAGATGCCTGAATGTAACACTGTGTCATTTCATCTGCCTTTTTCCACTTCTTATAATGCTCCCTCAACTCTTCACCAGAGTCTTCTCTAGGCTTTTCCGGGCATTCCTCAAAAAGTACAAATTTGTACTCCTCAGCAATGAGGACAATATCAAGGTTCCTCTTCTAGTCTATGTAGTTTGGTCCAGTAAGTTTATTGTCCTTAAGAATTGTTGCTAGTGGAGTAAAGACCATTATGAAAAACTTAAGAATCACAACATACACAACTTTAGAAATCGAAAATAAATTGATTCCTCAAAACAATTAATTTTCGAAATCAACCAACACCCCTATACATCGAGAAATTCGTATGCCACGATGGTGTGGACGTATACGAATCCCTACATTCATAAGAGGAGGTTTTACCCATCGATCTTACTATCTTGTCAACCTAACTTTTTGACAAGTAAGATCAATAGTGTTAGTAATATGAGAGAAGTGTCCCAAGGCAATCGCTCATTTATTTTAATAAATGAATATTCACTATTTGAGTATACATGTTTATGTATATGATTGAGATCTTAAACTCATTTACTGAATGTCCGCAATACAATTCACAGCATGAGAGAATTTGTGATGAATTCACAACTAGTGATTATCTCTACATGTGCAATTGTGAAGTATTGAAATTGTCCCTAGTCGATGAATTGATAAATACGGACACTATCAATTCTGTTGAGACTAGCATGGGTTATTCTCTAATCAGCTGATTCTCACTGGCTGGTGACATTGGGATGTCCGGAGATAAACATGAATGCTAGTTAAGGGAACTAGTTCATTGGAGTGACTGGCTGTAAAACTTCATATGATAGTCTACATATAGACATGTCAGTGAAGTTCTTACTGCAGCTTAAGTGCGATATTCCTTTGACTTGCGGTGTTCAAGTCATCTTGGTCATGGAGACTTATACTTTAACATCTCAAGCAAGCATCTCCAAGGAGGTGTGGACCCAGGATGATTAGGTATAAGCCGAAGTGCCCGAAGATGTTTGAACAGCCTACAAAGGATTCACCACTCCTTGCGAGGAGATGTATACCCAAGGCCTATCGTCGGATTGTTACTCGAAGACTCTGGCCAAAGCATGACATGTTAAGAGTATGAATCTCTTAAATACATGAGAGTAATTAGAATCCATAGGATGAGGAAACGTTACTTGGGCTAGGTGTGACGTAGTCAGCCTAGTGGGGACTGACACAAATAGACCATGTCCTGAACCAAGTGGGTATAAGATGGTGAAGGGAATGAGGCACGATTCATTATAGCTGCTGAAGGGTTTCAGAATTATTTCTGAGGTCAACCGTTGATCTTTCGATTAATTAGGGATCATGATGTACTACTAGGTGCCACTCATAATCGTTCTATAATTGGTTAATTATAGACGGCCAACATAAATCGAAAGCCTATTTAGTCACACGTACTACGAGTAATCCGAGGGATTTAAAACGAGTTGAAAATTAGATTTTTCGATCAAGAGAGATAAGTCGAATCTGAATTTGTCAGAGACGCATCGGAAACTTAAAATGGCTAAGTCTTTTGAAGGCTCATTGGGCGAATTAAATGAGTTTAATTTGCAAGGAGACGGCTTGGATTTTGCCGGCCAAAGAGGGTCCCCACCCTCTTTGGTTTGGCCGGCCATAATAAAAAGGGAAACCAAATTGTTTGGTTTAAATTATAAAATAAATTGAGCGTGATTTGTTTTATAAAATTATGGATAAAGAAATTTATAAAAAGAAATTTATATAAAGAAATTAATAGAAATTTATTCTTTTTATGTAAATTAAAATGAACCATGGATTGGTTTATTTTATTTTATAAAATCAATTATGAATTGATTTTTCCATGATAAGAAAAATTTATATAATAAATTTATTCTTTAAATGAACCATGGATTGGTTTATTTTATTTTATAAAATCAATTATGAATTGATTTTTCCATGATAAGAAAAATTTATATAATAAATTTATTCTTTTTATGGAAATTAAAATGAACCATGGATTGGTTTATTTTATTTTATAAAATCAATTATGAATTGATTTTTCCATGATAAGAAAAATTTATATAATAAATTTCTTGTAAAATTTTATTCCATAATAAAAGGGGAGATATGGTTGTTTTTATTATAAATTAAGTTATAATAAAAACTTGACATAACGGAATAATTCATAGAAAAAATTTATAAGATAAATTTCTTATGAAAAATTCCGTTAAGAGGAGACTTGGCAATTAAGAGGCTACTATATAAAGGTACCAAGGCAAGGCTTGGATATGAATTCAAGAGATCAAGGATTCTTGCCTAGCCTCTCTTCCTCTCCTTCTCTCCCTCTTCTAGGGTCGGCTACCCTCTCCCTCTTCTAGGGGCGGTTGCCCTCACCTGCTTTGTCGTGAGCCACCTCCACCAAGAAGGTGCCGAAGAAGAAGAAGAAGCGGGTCGCGACTCCTTCCTTCCTCCCGGAATCTTGATTCCGTTTTTCGTTTGGTAGTTAGTTTTCCATCTCTCTCTCTTGATATTCTTGTCGTGCCTTTGGAGAATCTAGTAGTTCTTGTCGGCACGAAACTCATGGCTTTGCGAAGTCATCCCGAAGAGAACTCGGCGTGGACGCGAATAGAGGCGGAGCTTCCAAGGGACGCTATGGTTGGATCTCGTCCCTTACTTCGAGTTACGCGAGGTATTGAGTAAATTAGTTTATTTTCTGCAAAATTTTAATTTATGATCATGTCCACACATCATAAGGTTGCATGCTAGATACGTGGTTAAAATAATTTGAGAAATTATTTATGCTAATTCTTCCGCTGCACGTAATTATTTTTTTTAAATTACGAACCCGTATCCATGTCAACATGCACCCGGTACCAACAGTGGTATCAGAGCCGGTTAGTGTTCGACATAATCATATAATTATTTTGCGAAAAACTTTGTCATGATCTCAATTTTGGAAATTTTTCCAATTATGGAAACTTTCCAATTATGATAAATTATAGATTTAGGAATTTCAAAGTTTGGAAATCCTCATGAAATTTCGCAAACTTTTGAAATATCCTAGTTTCTGAAATTTTATGATAATTGTGAAAACTTACCATTTTTGGAAACTTTCCAATTTTGGAAATTTTCTATTTTGGAAATTTTTCAATTTTGGAAATATGTAAGTTTTCTTTGTACCAGAAACTTACAATTATTCTGAAAACCTATTATGAAATCTCGCAATTTTAGGCACTTTCTTTCAAGAAAGTCTAGACAAATTTATGGATTATTAATTGACAATTAAATTCGAATTAGTTTTAAATTATTAACAAAATTCTTTATTTTGGATTGAGCCTCGGGGAGCCATCCAATTTAAAGTTAGTTGTTGTAATTTAATTTCCTATTTTGAATAAAATTGTCATGTTTAATTTGGTTACGCCTCGGGGAGCGGACCAAATTAGATTTACAACAAATTCCTTTTTTTTGGGTATCTGAGCCTCGGGGAGCCACCCAAAGAAAATAATTTGTTGAAATTAATAAATCCATAAATAAAATATGTAATCAAATCTTGGAAATTTTGAGGTGATTCTCAAACGATAATTTCCTTATTTGATTTAAGAGGTGATGCTCTTACATATTGTTGTCTCCAAAATTAATTAGGAAAATGGTTTCCTATAGAGTTTTCTTAAATAAGATTTTCATGAAAATAATATATGGTTGAATTAAGGGAATCTGTCTCTTAATTTAATAAGATTTGATTTAGAGAAATCAAAGTCTTAAACATATTATTTCTGAAATTGATTATGACAATTTAGGAAATTGTTTCCCAAAACAATTCCTTGAATAAAGTATGAAATTAGAATTAGGAAATCCGGTTCCTAATTCAATTAATGAGACTTGATAAATTAAGTCACATACATACTTTATTAAGGAAATCGTTAGTACATGACATAATTATATGTCATGAATGTGCTTAGAAAAGAAAGGATGAGACCCAAAACCCCTTACAAAATATTAAGGCCAACACCTTCCATTAATATGGTTAGACCCCGAGTTTTGTTTCTCGTTTGGGTTGATGGACACATCCATGCCCGGCTTGAACCTCAATATGTTCAAACCATGGAATTAGTTTATTATTAATATAGTTAGAGTCAGAGGTCAATCCTTAGTTTTGGTTGTTGGACACATCCAAGCCTGACTAAACGGTTGAATGAGCTCCAACCATATTAAAACTATTTCTTGATTAATGGGTCAGCCTTAAGCTTGGAGCATCGATTTGTTGTGTCACAGCCAAGGTCGATGTAAAGAGAGGTGTAGTTGGGTGCTATGTATATTGTTGCATACTTGTTAATGAGTTAACAACCCAATGATTTATGCAAACATTCAATTAGTTGATAGCATAAAGTGGTAGTTACATATATGTGATATGTAATCGGTATAATTACCTACCTTCATTGATAAGAATAACTTGATGGCCACAGCCATGGTTGTTCTTAACTATGGTTGGATATCAACCTATTTGGAGATGCTCCTACGATCTCCCGAATTGATAAAAAGGGGTTATTCAATTCGAAAAATAAATAGGATTTAATTAATGTATATTGATGCATTCTTTATCATTCTTCTCACATAAGCTCAATTTATATTTCTAGGATAATCACTCGATCATGTCTTCTCTGAATTTGCGTTCCATTTTGGACACCAATAAGTTAACTAAGGACAAAAGGATTGAAAAGGCACCAAAAGGCACTTGCCATCACTGTGGCAAGGAGGGCCACTGGCGAAGAAACTGCAAGTTTTATCTTGAGTCCTTGAAGAAGAAGGCATCCGATGCCCCATCCTCTTCAGGCATCTTCGTTATTGAATGTCACTCTATTTCCTCATACACTTGGGTACTTGATACTGGGTGTAGCTCACAAGGGCTAAGGATTAGAAGAAGACTTGTCAAGGGAGAAGCGAATTTGCGAGTTGGAAATGGAGCAAAGATTGCTGCTATTGCCATCGGAACATATTTGCTAAAACTCCCTACTGGACTTGTCTTAGAATTGGATAATTGTTATTTTGTTCCTTCGTTAATAAAGAACAGTGTATCTATTTCATGCTTGAATGAAAAGGGTTACCATTTAACTTTTAGTAACAATTGTTGTTACATAACTTTAAATGGTGTTCTTTATGGGGCTGGAACTTTGTGCAATGGTATCTACACGTTGATTTATCCGGTGATATTTTCAATATCGAAGTTAGCAACAAAAGTGCTCGAATAGATAATCAAATAGACTCCTATACGTGGCATTATCGTCTTGGCCATATAAGTAAGAAACACATGACCAAATTACACCGATGTGGAATTCTGGAATCATTTGAACCCGGTTCATTTGACACATGCGAATCATGCTTAAAAGGCAAGATGGCCAAATTACCCTTTTCCGGAAAAGGTAATCTAGTGGAAGAATTGCTTGGTTTAATACATACTGATGTATGTGGACCAATGTCAACTCTTGCACAAGGAGGCTATAGCTACTTTATTACCTTTATCGATGATCACTCACGATTCGGGTATGTGTTCTTGATGAAACACAAATCTGAAGCTTTTAAAAAAAAATTCAAAGAGTTCAGAAATGAAGTAGAGAAACAGCTTGGCAAAAATATTAAGATACTTCGATCCGATCGGGGTGGTGAATACTTAAGTCAAGAGTTTCAAGATTATCTTAGGGACAATGGGATATTGTCTCAATGGACTCCGCCATATACACCACAGCATAATGGTGTATCTGAGAGGCGTAACCGAACCTTGATGGACATGGTTAGATCTATGATGAATCATGCAATTCTTCCAAAACCCTTTTGGGGCTATGCGCTTAAGACAACTGTTTACTTGCTAAACAGAGTCCCGACCAAGGTAGTCTCTACTACTCCATATGAGACGTGGAATAGTAAGAAACCTCATTTATCTCACCTAAAGATATGGGGTTGTCTTGCGTGTGTAAAGAGGACTGTATCAGACAAATTGGATGCTAAGTCTGATAAATGTCTATTTATTGGATACCCTAAGGAAACGAAAGGTTACCAATTCTATCATCCCTTCGAACAAAAGGTGTTTGTTTCAAGGCATGCTGTATTTCTAGAAAAAAATTTTCTTTTACAAGAAAACAGTGGGAGTAGCATTGAACTTGAAGAAGTTCAATGAACTCCAATAGACATTACAGAGACACCTAGTCTAGACCCACAACCAATAACACATAATGATGAGCTATCAGATGAACCTAAAACAACACAACTTTTTCGTAGGTCTGATAGGACACGCAATATTCCAGAGAGATACGGATTTCTCATAAGTGAATCGAACGATGTGTTACTCATTAGCGATGACGAACCTATCAATTATGAAGATGTTCTGAAAAATTTCAGAAAGGGATAAATGGCTTGAAGCCATGAAGTCGGAAATGGATTCCATGTACGAAAATCAAGTATGGGACTAGGTTAACCCACCTGAAGGGATTAAGCCCATAGGGTGCAAGTGGGTTTTCAAGAAGAAAATCGACATGGAAGGTAATGTTGTTACCTTTAAGGCTAGATTAGTGGCAAAAGGATATCGTCAGAAACAAGGAATTGACTATGACGAAACCTATTCGCCAGTTGCTATGCTTAAATCCATTCGGATGCTCCTGGCCATAGCAGCTCATTATGATTATGAGATATGGCAAATGGATGTGAAAACATCTTTCCTTAATGGAAACCTGCTTGAGGATGTATACATGATACAACCTGAAGGTTTCACATCGGTTGATAAAACCAAAGTATGCAAGCTTCGACGATCCATATATGGACTAAAGCAAGCATCCAGGAGCTGGAACATTCGTTTTGATGAGACAATCAAAGAGTTTGATTTCTCACAAAATCCTGACGAACCTTGTGTGTACAAGAAGGTTAGTGGGAGTGCAGTCGTATTCCTAGTGTTATATGTCGATGACATATTACTTATAGGAAATGATATATCAGTCTTACAGTCCGTTAAAATTTGGTTGTCCAAAACATTCTCCATGAAAGACCTGGGAGAAGCTACCTATATCCTTGGGATTAGAATTTATAGAGATAGATCAAAACGGTTGCTTGGTCTTTCGCAGTCTGCATATATAGACCGAGTGCTAGAAAGGTTTAGCATGTCGGAATCCAAGAAAGGTTACATTCCCATCAGGCATGGGATCAACCTTTCGAAGTCTATGTGTCCGCGCACAGAAGACGAGAGGATTTGCATGAATAAGATTCCTTATGCATCCGCAATAGGATCTATCATGTATGCTATGTACTAGGCACAATGTATCGTATGCTCTGAGCGTCACAAGCAAATACCAGTCTAATCCAGGAATGGATCATTGGGCGGCTGTCAAGACAATCCTCAAGTACTTAAGAAGAACTAAGGATGTGTTCATAATATATGGAGAAGGTGATATGGTAATACGTGGGTATACAGATGCCAGTTTCCAGACAGATAAGGATGACTCCAAATCTCAGTCTGGATACGTATTTATTTTGAATGGAGGCGCAATAAGTTGGAAGAGTTCCAAACAAGACACCGTAGCGGATTCTACAACGGAAGTGGAATATATTGTAGCTTCGGAAGCAGCAAAGGAAGCAGTCTGGATCAAGAAGTTTGTCTCAAAACATGGTGTGGTTCCAACCATTGATGAAGCAATACTAGTTTATTGCGACAACAATGGAGCTATTGCACAAGCAAAGGAACCAAGGTCTCATTAGTGATCCAAACATGTGCTTCGCCGCTATTATCTGATCAGAGAGATTATAAGTAGGAATGATATACAAATTGATAAAATTCCCACTGAAAGGAATTTAGCGGATCCTTTAACTAAGGCCTTGCCTCAAAGTAAATTTGAGGGTCATGTTAGAGCCTGTGGTATTGGATACCGTAGCGATTGGCATTAGGCCAAGTGGAAGTTTGTTAGTAATATGAGAGAAGTGTCCTAAGGCAATCGCCTTATAATTGTAATCATTTATTTTAATAAATGAATATTCACTATTTGAGTATACATGTTTATGTATATGATTGAGATCATAAACTCATTTACTGAATTTCCACAATACAATTCACAGCATGAGAGAATTTGTGATGAATTCACAACTAGTGATTATCCCTACATGTGCAATTGTGAAGTATTGAAATTGTCCCTAGTCGATGAATTGATAAATACGGACACTATCAATTCTGTTGAGACTAGCATGGGTTATTCTCTAATCAGCTGATTCTCACTGGCTGGTGACATTGGGATGTCCGGAGATAAACATGAATGCTAGTTAAGGGAACTAGTTCATTGGAGTGACTGGCTGTAAAACTTCATATGGTAGTCTACATATAGACATGTCAGTGAAGTTCTTACTGCAGCTTAAGTGCGATGTTCCTTTGACTTGCGGTGTTCAAGTCATCTTGGTCATGGAGACTTATACTTTAACATCTCAAGCAAGCATCTCCAAGGAGGTGTGGACCCAGGATGATTGGGTATAAGCCGAAGTGCCCGAAGATGTTTGAACAGCCTACAAAGGATTCACCACTTCTTGCGAGGAGATGTATACCCAAGGCCTATCGTCGGATTGTTACTCGAAGCCTCTGGCCAGAGCATGACATGTTAAGAGTATGAATCTCTTAAATACATGAGAGTAATTAGAATCCATAGGACGAGGAAACGTTACTTGGGCTAGGTGTGACGTAGTCAGCCTAGTGGGGACTGACACAAATAGACCATGTCCTGAACCAAGTGGGTATAAGATGGTGAAGGGAATGAGGCACGATTCATTATAGCTGCTGAAGGGTTTTAGAATTATTTCTGAGGTCAACCGTTGATCTTTCGATTAATTGGGGATCATGATGTACTACTAGGTGCCACTCATGATCGTTCTATAGTTGGTTAATTATAGACGGCCAACATAAATCGAAAGCCTATTTAGTCACACGCACTACGAGTAATCCGAGGGATTTAAAACGAGTTGAAAATTAGATTTTCCGATCAAGAGAGATAAGTCGAATCTGAATTTGTCAGAGACGCATCGGAAGCTTAAAATGGCTAAGTCTTTTGAAGGCTCATTAGGCGAATTAAATGAGTTTAATTCGCAAGGAGACGGCTTAGATTTGGCCGGCCAAAGAGGGTCCCCACCCTCTTTGGTTTGGCTGGCCACAATAAAAAGGGAAACCAAATTGTTTGGTTTAAATTATAAAATAAATCGAGCGTGATTTGTTTTATAAAATTATGGATAAAGAAATTTATATAAAGAAATTTATATAATGAAATTTATAGAAATTTATTCTTTTTATGGAAATTAAAATGAACTATGGATTGGTTTATTTTATTTTATAAAATCAATTATGAATTGATTTTTCCATGATAAGAAAAATTTATATAATAAATTTATTATTTTTATGGAAATTAAAATGAGCCATGGATTGGTTTATTTTATTTTATAAAATCAATTATGAATTGATTTTTCCATGATAAGAAAAATGTATATAATAAATTTCTTGTAAAATTTTATTCCATAATAAAAGGGGAGATATGGTTGTTTTTATTATAAATTAAGTTATAATAAAAACTTGGAATAACGGAATAATTCATAGAAAAAATTTATAAGATAAATTTCTTATGAAAAATTCCGTTAAGATGAGACTTGGTGATTAAGAGGCTACTATATAAAGGTACCAAGGCAAGGCTTGGATATGAATTCAAGAGATCAAGGATTCTTGCCTAGCCTCTCTTCCTCTCCTTCTCTCCCTCTTCTAGGGTCGGCTACCCTCTCCCTCTTCTAGGGCCGGCTGCCCTCACCTCCTTTGTCGTGAGCCACCTCCACCAAGAAGGTGCCGAAGAAGAAGAAGAAGCGGGTCGCGACTCCTTCCTTCCTCCAGGAATCTTGATTCCGTTTTTCATTTGGTGGTTAGTTTTCCATCTCTCTCTCTTGATATTCTTGTCGTGCCTTTGGAGAATCTAGTAGTTCTTGTCGGCACGAAACCCGTGGCTTTGCGAAGTCATCCCGAAGAGAACTCGGCGTGGACGCGAATAGAGGCGGAGCTTCCAAGGGACGCTACGGTTGGATCTCGTCCCTTACTTCGAGTTACGCGAGGTATTGAATAAATTAGTTTACTTTCTGCAAAATTTTAATTTATGATCATGTCCACACATCATAAGGTTGCATGCTAGATACGTGGTTAAAATAATTTGAAAAATTATTTATGCTAATTCTTCCGCTGCACGTAATTATTTTTTTTAAATTACGAACCCGAATCCATGTCAACATGCACCCGGTCCCAACAAATAGTTGGTTTCCTTCGGCTCTGCAAAATAATAGCAGTGACTCCGAAGAAGAGGATACCATTATTCGCATCTAAGTGTGCACCATTACACGACACTAAGAAAATTATTTTTGATTATGTGCCTTCCGATGGGGAAGTGGACACACTCTTCAATAACTTCCTATAGTCTTTTTCAACCCAGTGATCCACAGAACAAGTCCATCCGATGGGGAGGAAGGCACTCAAAGCCGACGCGCAGACATGTTTGCATCACTTGTCGAATTGTAATGGAAGTCGCGGGACCATTAGGGTCCCTCTCCCACTTAGTAATTTATCTCGAGGAATTTTCTTAGCACAATCACACAACCAAGCACATAACCAGTAACATGAAAATAAAACAAAGAAAAACCTAGATTTTCCAACTTTCATGGCCCATGGTCTCTAATGCGCCTCCAGTCGTGTCGTCACTTCGTCTGCTCCTCCCTTCCTTCTGTGCATGCTACCTTGAGGGATCTCCGAGCCGAAATGAAAAGCTAATTATTTACATCATTGATCCTATACTCCACGAAGGAGTGTACATGAAATCTAGATCAACTGTAAATAAAAAATTCAGCTAAACATGTGACGTATTTAATTACAAAAATTAAATACCTAGCCTCATCAACCCCGAGGATTAATTAATTACAAAAATTGTAAAACAATCACACAACCATATTTTGGCCATGAAGTTGGAATCTCGTGCCTGCAACACAAAGTTAGCCTACGCACATCCACGCATCATCAAAATAAAAAGTATGAAAAATTGCAAAAATTAACCAATCCTAAACACACAAAGCCGGAAACCTCAGCTCTGATACCAAATGTAGGGTATGGCTTGGCGGGTTTCCTTAGCAGATACCTAGTCGATCCGAGAGACCTCTCCACGTCTACGGATTAAAAATTAATCCGAGAGGAGACCCGTCTCTCATCGACCATCTCGTGCCGTATGGAACGATCCAAATTACAACATAGCCAATTACCAAAATTAGCCTTGTAATTTGCTTAACCGTTCGACCGCGGAAAAGGCGACGAGTTGATCGTCGGCTTTTTGTTTATGGTCGGGGCCCAGTTAAGAATTTATTTATCATATTTTGAAAATAAAACAAAAAATTCTTACACATAAAATGACGAGACATATAAACATGGCACATGAAAGACATAAGGAAATACAAAGGAGCGTATGGAAAGTTATACCTTTCCGATCACCTCGCGGTTGTTGGTGCTTGGATGGCTAGAGAGGGGGGGGTGAATATAGCCAGACACATGAAACCTAGCAGTTTTTAAATTTTCTCTACACTTCAGAGGTTAGACAGAGGAAGCAAAACAAATGCTGAATCTAAGTGCAGAAACTAAATAACAAGCAAAAACTCTAACGCAAGGATATACAAGATTCGGGGATAACTTGCCCCTACTCCTTGGCGTGCCCGTGAGATGGGTGATCCCTTGATCGTCGGCAGATCAAGCCCCCGAAATCCGGATATCAAATCCTCCTTCTCGGTGGAGAAACCTATCCACACAAATGGTCTCAAATGTATCAGAAATTAAGCACAGAGACAACTAGAAAGATCTTACAGATCGCTAACAAAGCACAAGGATGAGAAATGAGAGAGCATATCACAGAGCACAACACATCGCCACCAACGCAAGAGCTCCCAACTCTTTGTTTGCTTGCTGATCCACTCGCAACTCCCTCCATAGACTCAAGGTTACAGCTTCGCTAGAGATCGCTTCATTGATTCACAGTAATGCACACAGATGATGGTGCAAAGCTTTCGATGTGGAGAAGTTCTCAAGCCCCTCCTCCACTCCACGACTTATCCTGCTTCCATCGCCAGGTCACACGCTCCTCTGTAGCAGCTCCCAGCTGCTCACCTACAACAGCCAGCTACCCCTGACCTCCTCTGGACTCACTGAATCACCTCCAGTCGAGCCCCAGGTTATCAACTCCTCAGCCGTTGCAGCTCACACCAGAGGGCGTTACATCCTGCGGAAGCAAACAGCCAAACCTGCTGTAGCGAAAGCCTTCGTTTGACTCCCCTTGGATGATCCCTGAGTCACCTGCACACTTAGCAGCTCATTAGGGTAGCAAATCAACAAAGAATCAAACAATCAGAAGTTAAGATCAGAGAAAGCAGATGTGGTTAGACGTGATCAGAGCGTTTGACAGCGCATTTAAATTAAAGTGATCGGTCACCGGACCGATCCAGGGATCGTGGATCGGTCACCGGACCGATCCACAGCTTTGCTGGGATTCCCAGCTTTCGCAACCACAAAGGGCCTGATCGGTCACCAGACCGATCAGAGTGTTCCTTGATCGATCACGGTGACCGATTAGGCCACTCTTGGACTGATCAGGACACAGCCTAATCGGTCTGGGAGGCGTTTGATCGATATCGATCAATGGTTTCTCCCTGAACCAACAACCTCTTCCCTGATCGTTCACCAGACCGATC
>JAGFNQ010001009.1:280332-302535 GCA_024364735.1 Boesenbergia rotunda
GAACCCCTTGGCCTGGGATGACCTAGAAAATACTCGTAGATGGAATCAGGAGTGGCTCCATCAAAGGGTATCGGAAGAGGATCAGGAAGATAAGGGTAGAGAGAAAAATCATTCTCTGACCGGCGACAACCAAGAAAGTCAGTGAAAATGGATCGATTAAAAGTAAGGTCGACACTGACAACACGTGTTTTCCAACCCATACCCTCCCCACTAACCATGTTGTTATAGAATTCAAAGACCAAATCAAGGTTAATTGGCCTCTCAAGGTATAGAATGGATTGAAGATTATAATGTTCAATAATTCTCCGAACTGAGGGACAATGTTCGTAGATAAAGGTTTGATCCACAGTCCGACATGGCTTCAGTTTGAAGTTGTGCCATAGAAAATCTAGAGCATAATGAATGTTTTGAAACCTAGTGTGTGGAGGTGGAGAAGGTCCCGAAGGAGGTGTAGATGATGACGGGCCTTTGCCATTCGAGCTACCCTCTATGGGTTCCTTTCCCTTAAATGATTTTCTAAAGGATGGAATAGATCATGTCATCATGCACATAGGTTAAGTCAATTGAGCAAGAGTGATTTGATCATAAGAACATAGATTAATCAAGGACCCAAGATTTGATCATAGGAGAAGTAATCAAGTAAGTATAAGGTAGAATCGATCAAATGTAGGACATGGCAAAGGTGGGTCACGGGCAAAATAGGAACATTAAAATAAAGACCATGATTAGCGCAACCGATTTGCAAGAAAAACTAAACCAAAAACTCACTTTGGTGCCATTGGTGGTGATCTGAGAGGATCTGAAAAGTTGGAAGAGGGGTTCGCGCAGAGGAAAGCTCTCGGCACAAGACAGACGCGCAGAAACCTTGAGCAAGTAGAGAACTTGCCGAGAACAGAGAAGAGCTCGTAGAGATCTTCACAGGAACTCGCACACATGGGAGAGGGAGGAAGAGGACTCACGCACAGTAGACAGATGCGCAAGGAAGGGTTTTCGGCGCTAGGGTTCGGGAGAAGAGGTTCTTCGCGAAGTTATTAGGTTGGTGGATCGGTCCACCAACCGAAATTTAATATGATCGAACGGATCACCGTTCGATCTGGAAACGCTCGGACCGATCAGGTTCTGTCCTGATCGGACTGGCCTGGTCCTGATCGGTCGGCTGACCGATCAGGCAGGCTCCTGATCGATCGGCTGATCGATCAGGAAGCGAACAGTAGGGTTGGATGATATTCGAGAAGCCCTCCTGATCGGTCTGTGGACCAATCACCACAGGGTGCCTGATCGGTCCGGGGACCAATCCAGGCAAGCACAGAGTGTTTGATCAGGATTTTGTTAAGTCTCTGTGACCCCTCTGATCGGTCTGTGAACCGATCCCAACAGGATGGAGCCAAATCGGTCCGGGGACCGATCAGCCCTATGCCTGATCGGTCCAGTGACCGATCAGGGTTCCTGAAATTCTCTGATACGATCTGAAACTTTCAGTTTCAGACATTTACACGATTTCTGAGGGAATCTGATGGAAAATACCGATCTTAGGGGTGATCCCTTGAATAAAATTGATCCCTAAACAAGGATCAAAGGTCCTTATGGTTTGAACAAACACTTTGCTCCATCCAAGTGGAGTCAAACTCAATCAACAATCATTCAAATAAGTTTTAACCAAGATTGTGCCAAATTCAAGTTTCCAATCAAGTTTCCTTGATTGGAATGTCCAAGTATGATCATAGAGTCAAATACACATATGTTATGCATTGGTTTTCCCCATACTTGGTCACCGAAGTGATTTTTATCTCGTCAACTTAATTTCTCAAGGGATGCATTGACATTTTGAGAAATTGAGTTGATCCTAGCATCTCACCCCATTTCTAGCAAACAAAAATGTTTTGGTAAACCTTATAGTTTGTGTGAGATGTCCCCAAAGTTACCCAATTGTTTCCCAACAATTAGAACTTATCATGAAGGGTTTTGAAAGTATTTTGAAAACTATGAAGCGCGACACATTCCCAACTCCCTTCTTAGGAAGCTAAACTCATTTTCGGGGAGTGGTTTAGTGAAAATGTCAGCGAGGTTTGACTTGGACTCTACATGTGAGAGTACGATATCTCCCCTAGCAACATGATCCCTAATGAAGTGGTGACATACTTCAATATGTTTGGTCCTAGAATGATGGACTGGATTCTTGGTTAGGTTAATTGTGCTAATGTTGTCACACAACACTTGCACACTCTTGTAACTTAATCCATAGTCCTCCAAAGTGTGAATTATCCACAACAATTGTGATACGCTCTCTCCCATAGCAATATATTCTGCCTCAGTCGTGGAGAGAGCAACACAATATTGCTTCCGACTTGACCAACTAACTAAAGATGATCCTAGAAATTAGCAACCCCCACTTGTGCTTTTCCGATCCAACTTACATCCAGCGTAGTCGGAATTGGTATAGCCAATTAAATCAAAAGATTCGGTACGGGGGAACCAAAGACCGACTCCTATTGTGCCTTTAAGGTATCTCAAACTTCTCTTAACAGCGATTAAATGAGATTCCTTGGCACAAACTTGATACCTTGCGCACATACCCACAGCGAAAAGAATATCAGGTCGACTAGCTATGAGGTATAGCAAACTACCTATCATGCTCCGATATTGAGTCAAATCAACAGGTTTACCACTCTCATCATTGTCTAATCTTGTGTTTGTAGCCATGGGAGTGGTTACCTCTTTTGAATCACTCATATTGAATTTACGAAGCATTTCTTGTGTGTATTTCGATTGGTGCACATGGATCCCATCTCGGGTTTGTTTGATTTCTAGTCCAAGGAAGAATGTCAACTCTCCCACTAGACTCATTTCAAATTCATTTTCCATGTGTCCAATGAATTCATTTAAATAGCCCTTGTTGTTTGAGCCACATATTATGTCATCGACATATACTTGGGCTACAAAAATATTGTCATCATCTCTTCGTAGAAATAATGTAGGGTCTATTTGACCTCTAACGAAGCCCTTCTCAATTAGGAATGTCGACAACCGCTCGTACCAAGCTCGGGGTGCTTGTTTAAGACCATAAAGTATCTTTTTGAGCTTGAACACATGGTTTGGAAATTCGGTAGTCTCAAACCCCGGAGGTTATTCGACATAGACCTCTTCTCTAATTAGACCATTTAAAAAGGCCGATTTGACATCCATTTGATATAACTTGAAACCTCGATGTGCTGCAAATGCAAGTATCAATTGGATGGACTCTAATCGTGCCACGGGAGCATAAGTCTCATCATAATCAAGGCCTTCAACTTGACTATAGCCCTTGGCTACTAAGCGTGCCTTGTTTCTAATGATTTCTCCCTTATGATTTAATTTGTTCTTGAAGACCCATTTGGTTCCAATGATGGTGGTCTTCTTAGGTCTAGGGACTAAGTCCCAAACTTGACTCCTTTCGAATTGACCTAGTTTATCCTGCATTGCAATGATCCAATCGGGATCATTTAATGCTTCATCAATTTTTCTAGGTTCAATTTCGGAAATTAGAGCAACTTCATTAGCCTCATTCCTAAAGAATGATCTAGTCCTAACCCCATAGTGGATGTCTCCAACAATTTGGTCTTGGGGATGACTAGAGGCTAATCTAGTTTGCCTAGGTGTTGGTGGTGCTTCTTGAATGGGTTCACTAGACACAAGCTCAGCCTCAGGATCCGGCTGATCTATGGGTTGTCTAGGCTCACCGTCATCGGATTCATCACCATCAACAACATTTGGACTCTTATTCAAACTTAGTCTCCTAAGTTCGAATTGGACATCATCTTCTGGTTGACCATTGACTTTTGGAATTTCTTCAAAGACAACATCAGAAGACTCTTCAACTAATCTAGATTTCTTGTTGTAGACTCGATAGGCTTTGCTAACTAGGGAGTACCCGACTAATATCCCTTCATCAGCCTTTGCCGTGAACTTTCCAAGGTGATCCTTGGTGTTTAGGATGAACACCTTACAACCAAACACCCTAAGATGTTTAACCGTAGGTGGTTTCCCAAACCAAAGTTCATGGGGAGTCTTTCCTAAGAACCTATGGATGAGGACTCGGTTTTGCACATAGCAAGCTGTATTTACAGCTTCAGCCCATAAGTAACTCGGTAGTGAGTACTCATTAAGCATGCTTCGTGCAGCCTCTTGTAAAACACGGTTCTTCCTCTCTATAACACCATTTTGTTGTGGTGTTCTAGGAGTGGAGAACTCATGTCTATACCCTCTATCTTGACAAAATTCTAAAACCCGTTGGTTTTGAAATTCACCTCCATGATCACTTCTAATTGTCTTAATAGTTGATGATTTTTGTTTTCAACCCTTCTACAAAAAGAAATAAAAACGTCTAAGGTTTGGTCCTTATATTTAAGAAAATAAGTCCATGTATATCTAGTAAAGTCATCAATAATAACAAAGCAATATCTACTTCCATTCAATGATATGATAGTGCTACAATCAAATAGATCCATGTGAAGTAAATCTAAAGCGGTAGATGTACTTACAACGCTTTTCCTTTATGTGCAGATTTTGTTTGCTTACCCTTTTGACATGCATCACAAAGTTTGTCCTTTTCATACTTGATGTGTGACGACCCGCCTTCTCTTTCTCCTCTCTCCCTTAAGGCGGGCGCCACATTTACTTAACCTTAACTTTACCTTATTCTTAGCCTTAGGTTATAACTACTTGACTCCCCTTAACTTGCTCTGAAATTTTTTTATCTTTTTTTTTTTTAAAAACAACCTTTTAAAAAAAACTTTCATTTTATTTGCTTTGCAAGGATTTGACCCCTAGACCTCTTAGTTGTAAGATTGAAGCACTAACCAACTGCTCTATACCATTTTCTTTTCAATGGTACCAGTCGACTGCTATATAGCCAGTCGACTGGTATCGGCCACAGAAACTTTCTGGGCCCGGCACCAGTCGACTGGCCTCATGGCAGTCGACTGGTGCATCGAACAGTAGGTTCTGTTCGATATCACAGTCGACTGGTTCTGAACCAGTCGACTGGCACGCCTGAAAACCTGCATTTTAGACATAAAAACCATCTCCAACGATCCACAAAACATATACTTCCAAGACATACAAAGACATAACTCCATTTCTATACTCTATACTAGTTTTATGAACATTTTAGCAACTCAAAACGAATCCAATAACTTGAAATTAGAATCCTTGCGAGATTTAACAAAACTATCAAAACGTAAGCAAAACACTCTAGAGTTTGTACCAAACTTAACCTCTATGCGTAGTTTAAACAAAGTCATTCATTCTACCACTTCAAAACACCAAAACACATGTTCTACAAGACTTAGCCCAAAGATCTCTTCCACGGTTCCGCCGCCACTGAACATCAAAGCAAGTCCCTTCGCCTCCTTAACTTATGCTTTTTCTTTACCTTTATCTGCAATAGAAGGAAAATGCAACTAATAAGCAAATTGCTTAGTAAGTAAATCCTAACCCACAAATCCAAACGATAAGGGATAAACATGCTCTTTTCAAATAATGCTTACTTCAAAACACATGCACTTTGAAATACTTACACATGGAAACTTTCACATACTTATCATGTTCAATTATGCTTGAAAACATTTACTAGCATTAAAACATTGGCAAATCTAACATGCTCATAATTTCTTTTGAGACTTGCTACTTATGCATTTCCATACTTTAAACCACTAACTTCCTTGCTCTTGCTCTTTAACATGCTTGTAACATAACAATGTTAACATACTTAGCAAAACATATGCTTAAACTGAAAACACTTACATATACTCATATACTTCAAAATAATAATCAACTTTCTCAGGGCTTGACACTGTACCATGGTATCAATGTACCAATGCGCGCATCCCTAATAGGTTTCGGGGTAGCTAGCCACCGCACCCTATTAGAGCTTCTTTCTTACTTTCTGTGGGTCTCTCATTTGCCCGGTACATGTCACTTTACAAAAGTAAAATACTTTCTTACTCATAATGCTTGTATTTATCAAGCTAACTTTCTTTTTCATAAATCTTGCACTATAAACCTTTACCTTTTCTTACTTGGAACTTTCATCGAGCACCTTGCGTGCCCTTAACCCCAAAACTCCTTTTTGGGACTTTTCAAGAACTTACTCTTGTCATACTTAGGCCTCATACACAAAAACTTACTCCAATTCATATTCTATGATAAAACATGTATTCTTTAGGAACTTAAAACACACAATAAAAAAAAACCCATAATCTTAAAGCATGCACTTAGATCACAAACATGGTTCTACAACGAGAAATACATGGCGAAACTACTTCTATTGCAGGTGAGTGATTTACTTACCCTTATCTTGAAGAAAACTCACTAAGTATCTTGAAATTCCTAGCGTAGGGTTCTTTTCCTCTTCCTTTGCAAGAAAACTTCACCCTTGGCCCTAGGGAAGAAGCCCTAGGTTTTCTACTTCAAGAGGAAGAAGAAGGAGGAGAAAACTCTCCTTTTCTTCCCTGTTTTTCGCAGCCTCCCACCCTGCTCGCGCGGCCTCCTCCAAGCCCTAATGGGGTCTTAACTCAACTTAAGTGGAAGTTTAAATTCCTCTTCATGAAACTGGCTAAATCAACTATAATATTATTTCGCTTCATCCTTTTCTGTGCTTGATACCCTTGCCTAGTTGGTTAGCAAAGCTTGCTTAAGGATTTGCTTTGCCTTGTGGTTGCGAGATCAAACCTCGCCCGACCCCCTTTTTTCTTTTTATTTTAATTCCGAAAAATGCTAGAAAAATTCCTAAAAATCCATAATAATACTAGAAAATTATTGGGTGTTACATGATGCTTGGTAAGCCACGAACTAACCCCTTGTTGACCAACTTCCGGATGTTCTTCATGTTAACATGTGCAAATCTCCGGTGCCAAAGGGTGGACTCCTCTTCTTTCGACATGAAACACTTAGCAGAAACATTAGTAGCACTTTTAAATGAAACTTGATAAATGTTGTCTACTCTTGTTCCTACTAGTACCGTGTCCAAGGTGTCATGTTGTCTAACTAGACATTGACTTGGTTGAAAGTCAATTGTGTAACCCGTGTCACACAATTGACTAACACTTAGGAGATTAAATGTCATCCCCTTGACTAGAAGAACATTTGAGATTCTAAGACATTCAGATATTTGAATGTCTCCTATTCCTATGACTTTAAGACTACCATTGTTACCAAATGAAATGTTACCTCTACTTTTCTTGTGAAGGGTAGTAAACAATGATCTATCCCCGGTCATGTGTTTGGAGCATCCACTATCAACGAACCAAGTTGATAGATGCTCCCCCTCAATCATAACCTACACAATTCGAAAAATAGAAGTTTTAGGTACCCAAACCTTGGGACCTAAAGCACCTACTAAACAAGTCTTAGGCACCCATGCCTTGACAACTTTCATTTGAACCTTGGGTGTCCTAGATTGTCTCATATCAGTCCTAGATATCAAAGACACGAATGAGGGTTCTTTGGGTCGGTAACCAATACTGACCCTATTGTAGACTGCCCTTTGGGTATTCAAGATCATGTCTAGGGTCTTAGAGCTAGTTGAGAACTTCTCAAGAATATTCTTGAGTCTCTCAACTTCACTCTTTAATGATTTGTTTTCTTCTACTAGTAATTCATCATGCAAATCATCTACATCCTCAACCCTAGAGGATTTCAATTGGTCAATCTCAAGTTTTAATGATTTAATCTCATCCTCTAACATTTCAACATGCAAATCATCAATGTTATCATCCCTAGATAATTTCAATTGATCAATTTCTAATTGCAATGCTTTAACCTTATTTTTCGACTTCTTTAACATATTGGTTAAACATGCAATTGCTCTATAACACTTTTTCAAGTTCGGGAGAAGTTACCTCTTCATCATCCGAAGATGATGAAGCCGTGTTTGAGGAGTTGGAAGATTCATCACTGCTCTCTTGATCTCCCAATGTCATGAGTGTCACATGCCTTGTGCTCTTCTCCTCCTTCTCTTCATCGGATGAGCTTGAAGAGGATTCATCCCAAGTGGCCTTCAAGGCCTTCTTCTTCTTCTTGGATTTTTCTTCTTTCCTCTTGGATTTCTTCTCCTTTTTCTTTAGCTTTGGGCATTCATTCTTGAAATGTCCTTTCCTACCACACTCATAACAAGAAGCATTAGTCTTATCAACTTTAGCTTCACTAGGGTTACCTTTACCCTTGAAGCGTCGACCCCTTCTCATCATTCTTCTCACAAAATTTGCCATCTCGGAGGACGAAGACCCGCTTCCATCTTCCTCGGAATCGGACTCGGATTCAGAAGAGGATGAATATGAAGAGACTTCCTTCTCCTTCTTCTTCTCCTTCTTCTTCTTGTTGGATCGGTCCCCTGCAACTAAGGCAATCCCCTTCTCCTTGGAGCCTTTGTTAGCCATTTCATGCAATTCCATTTCACAAAATAAATCATCTAACTTAACAATTGATAAATCCTTGGAGACTTTATAGGCATCCACCATGGATGACCACAAAGCATTCCTTGGAAATGCTTTTAGCACATACCTCACAAGGTTGCGATTCTCGACCTTTTCATCAATCGAATGGAGCCCATTGAGGACTTCCTTGAACCGGCTATGTAACTCACTTACGGTTTCATTCTCCTTCATGGAGATATTTTGAAGTTGGTTGAGGAACAAGTCTCTCTTGGCAATTCTTGAGTCTGGGTTCCCTCATGGAGTTCGATAAGCTTGTTCTGTTGGATCGAGAGAGTCGATAGAGGGGGGTGAATATTGGAAAGCGTTCGGATTTGAGATAGAGAAATTGCACAGCGGAAGATTAAAAACAAAAATACGCGAACACAGATATTTTTACTTGGTTCGGAGCCTAGGTCGACTCCTACTCCAAGGCCCACGGTCGTTGATCGTTTACTGCAGGCAATTTTATATTTTCGCAAAACGGTTTACAAATCAATATTACAATTGCAGTATCGTAAACACAAAAAGGAAATTGCTCTTCGTTACCGACGTCCGATCTAGATTGACTTTTCGGAGCGGAGGGACGTCGTCGGCTCGAGTTGGGAGGTTTCTGGAGCAGAGCGCGGGAGCAGAAGAGCGTAGAAGCGTTGAATGAAGTGTTGTCTTGAGCCTTGGGGTCGAGGGCCCTTTATATAGCCCTGGGGGCGCCCGGATCGTCGGGGGCGCCCCTCCCCCCCCCCCCCCCCCACGTGTCGGTCGATCCGGCATTTGCTCGATCAGCTTCTGATCTCTTCAAATTCGGGATCAGCTTTGACCGGGGCACCCGGAACGCTCGGGGCGCCCGTATTGACCGGGTCAAGCTCTCATCTGTTGGCTTTGAGGGGAGCTGCTTCGGTAGTTGGCGCTGGGGGCGCCCGCAGCATGTGGGGGGCCCGCACGATGGGGGCGCCCGGAGCATCCGGGGCGCCCCGACAGTCAACTGTCGAAGCGGATTTCGCTCCTGCTGGTTGGTCTTCACCTTGGGGCACCCGGAACATCCGAGGCACCCTGCTCAGCTTCTGCCTCACTCCTTTAAGGCTCTCTGAGCTGCAGACACTCAGTCCTTCGGTCCTGCATCCAGGGTTAGTCCAAAAAGCAGTAACATATTAATTTGTATACAGCCTTAGCTGTCTTAGTTCTGACTTTGGGCCTCCTAAGTGGAGCCCTAGGTCGAACCGACGCCTACTGTTCCCTCGACGGGGAACGCGTCCTCACCTACTCCTCTCGGGAGAATGTACCTGATGCCAACCTCTCCTCTGGTTGGACTTTTGCCTAGCGGTCCTTCGCCAGGTCTTGGATACCGAGCTGTCCTTCGCCCGGTGCCTAGCATTCCTTCGCTAGGGCTTCAGTCCCAAGCTATCCTTCGCCTGGCGCCTAGCAGTCCTTCACTAGGGCTTCAGTAGCCTGGCATTCCTTCGCCAGTGTCTAGCAGTCCTTCGCTAGGGCTTTTTACCCTGGCATTCCTTCGCCAGTGCCTAGCAGTCCTTCGCTAGGGCTTTTTACCCTGCACACTAGAGTAACATATTAGATAACAAGTAAAACTTAACTTTTGAGCCATGTTGCCATTATCAAAACTCAGGTTCGACTTGGGTGCTTTCTACACCAACAATCTCCCCCTTTTTGATTTATAGCAACCCTGGTTCAAAAAGTTAAGTTTAATCAAGGCATACAAAAATTACCTTTTGTTCCCTCCCCCTGGAAGGAATCTCCCCCTAGATTTTTCAAAAATTCGTGGGGTTTTCGACACTAAGTTCCAAGTTTAAGGTTTGGATTTTTACTTAGAAAATTTTAAAAAAATTATACTTGTAGAGAATTTTTGAGTTCAAATACTTAGTAAATTTTGAAAGCTTAAGTTTATTTAGACAACTTTGAAAACTTAAGTTTAAGAAGGATTTTCAAACTTTAGTTTGAGTACCAACAAATTGAAAGTTTTAAGTTTATGGTACTTCAAAAAAGTTGTGAAAAACTCTAAGTTTTAAAGTACTTCGTGAAGTTAACACAAACCTAAGTGCTTCTAAAAAGCTTAAGTTTTTCTGAAAAACATAAGTACTTTTGAAAAGTTTTGAAAAGTTTAAGTACTTTAAAAAGTTTTGACAAGCTTAAAAATTTTTTTAACAAGCTTAAGTACTAGGAAAGTTTTGAAAAGCTTAAGTACTTTGAAAAGCTTAAGTGAGAAAATTTTTGACAAGCTTAAGTACTAGGAAAGTTTTGAAAAGCTTAAGTACTTTGAAAAGCTTAAGTAAGAAAAACTTTGACAAGCTTAAGTACTAGGAAGGTTTAGAAAAGCTTAAGTACTTTGAAAAGCTTAAGTAAGAAAAACTTAGTGCTTTAGTACTTTGAAAAACTTAGTACTTTAGAAAAGCTTAGTTAAGTACTTTTTGAATAAAGGATAGATTTTGAAATTTCGAGAGAAAAATATTCTACAAAAAAAAATTTAAACAAAAAATTTTAAATGCAAAAATTTTTTAAATTTTCTCCTTTCTTATCTCTCCCCCTTTGCCATATATCAAAAAGATAAATAGAGTAGAAATTAAATTGCATAACGGAAATAACTTTCATAATGGAAAATATTTGCATGATTTTGCTGTACTGAACCAATTCATGATAAGACTTAAACCAAATCAGTTAATTTTCTCTTGTAGGGACCTGTCTAACCCATTTAGCTACTTACTAAGTGTTATAAATAGTAGTTTTTGCTAGGGTTAGTCAAGTTAAGTGTTTTTGTTCAAGTTATATTTTTTAAACTTGACACTTAACTTGATTGCTGTGTAAGTTGTATTTAGTGCCCCAATTACTGCAGATGCACTGACTTAAAGCATCTTGAATTAAGGCAAAGACCTAAGCATCTTAACCCTTTCTAGGTTATCAATCAAAAGTACCCTAAGGTGCTTGTGAGATGCTGGCTTCTAAATCTATAGGTGCATGCAGTTCTAGGGTTAGGGCCTAGGCTAAGTCCAGTTGCGAAAAAGCCCTAGTTTTGAAATGGGGTAGTTTTGAAATAAAACTAAGTCGGAAAAGTTTTTTTTTAAAAAAAAACTGATTTAAAAACAATAATTTTTCAAAATTCTTTTAGAAACTGATTTTTAAATCAAGTAAAGTAAGAAACAAAATTAGAGTTATTCTATTCTACTGAGCATAATCCTAACTGCCGATCAAATAGGACAGAACAAGTACTCATTTCCATAAGTCAGCTAGTCAAATAGAACAACCAACACAGTCATACAAGACAGGCACAAGTCAACCCTACTGAGTAGGGGCAGTCAAATAGTTACTGGTACAATGCTAAGCAAATCTAGGATGAGGGACCGGGATGATCAGAGGAGCCTGGCTGCCAGGATCGAAATAGGGTCATCATCTCGTGATACTGTGCATCTCTGGCCTCCCTCTCAGCTCTAAGGGCGCTCATGTAATCGGTGTAGTATCCTAGATTTGTTGCCATTCCTTCATCGTGGTTCGCCTCCACTTCCTCTCGGAGATTCTGGACCTGTGTCTCCAAATGTGTCACTCTCTCATAGAGTGTCGGTGGAGCGGGCTCGTCTACGTGTGCTCGGGCCGCTGCCGCTATGTCTCCAACGTCCACGTCTACCTCCTCGTCTGAGTCGATCGGAGCCCCGGCCTACTGTCGTCTCCAACTCAAAACCCCGGTGGCCGATACCTCTAGACCCACTAACGAGAAGTTCCTAAATCCTATTTCATCAAAGTCGGTCATAGCGGTTATTTCACCCACGGTAATGTCACGACCGTGGTGATGAAGAAGGGAGGTGATGATGTGGCAGAATGGAGTGCGCACTCGTCCCTGGGTCGTAACACTGGACGCATGCAGAATAGTATGAAACATGTGTAGTCCAATGTCAATATCAAGGTGATGGACCAGGGCATACAGAAGGAAGGCATGAAAGGGTCGCATGGTCCCGAGATCTCTAGTGGAGAGTGGTAAGATACAACGGACCAGGACTCTGTACAGGGCATAGTCCTGTGCCTGAAGGTCAACAGCTTGGAATCGTCTATTTGCGGGGAGTCTAGCTTCCCTATAGAAGTAGGAGTGGATAGTGTCTAAGGTAATGTGAGAGTAGGGAGGATCAAATGGAGGATTCCTAGGTGGATAGCAGCAAAATGTGGACTGGGAGGGTCATAGTCCAAGGAATCGGTTCAGCAAAGTAGGGGTGATAGACAGAGGTATCCCTTGAACAGTAGTGTAAAACATGAGATTATCTTGTCGATCTATGTTATTGTAGAATTCTGCACATAAGGATTCATTAATGGTATGAGTGCAGAATACAAGATTATCTAATTGATAGAAGTTTATAATATTCATGGCTAAGGGGCATGATTAGGTAAAGAAATGTCTATTAAGATAGCTTGTTTTAATAGGCTTGTAAATGGTTTGAGCAAACTTATTACATAATTCTAGAGTAGGGAACCTAGGGTCGGGACTCGATTCGGCACCGGGGTTCGCTTGGTTTGCTCGGCGTTTTCTAAGTTAAGAGGTATAAGAAGAGAATAATTCTAAATGCATTAAAGAATTTAAGAAAATAATTTTAAATGCATAAGATAAATCATACCGGAGAGGCATGGTGAGATTGGGGAAGCACAAGTGTCACTTGATCTTCTTGGAAGGAAGGAAGTGAGGAAGGAAGTTGGTTTTTGGTGTGGGAAGAGGAGGAGGTTCGGATGCCCTTATATAGGCATTTCAATGGGGGCGCCCGGGACCTCCCGGGCGCCCGGGTCAGTGGTCTCTGCCTTTGGCAGAGACTGGGGCTGGATGGGGGCACCTGCGTGGTTCCGGGCGCCCCGGTCAGGATGTGTTTGCAGCTTTTGCTGCATTGACTGTGATGGGGGCGCCCGCGTGGTTCTGGGCGCCCTGGTCAATGGTCAGAGGGAGCTTTTTACCTCGAGAAAAGGAAAAAGCATGGTGGGGGCGCCCAAGGAGTCACGGGCGCCCGGGACTGTATAGGAAAAGACAAATTTTATGTCTTATCATCGTTTGACCATGGTTTGAATTGATTTGACTACTTTGACTTGTGGTTTGACTATGTTGACCATGGTTTGACCGTGTTGGCCATGGTTTGACCATGTTGACCATGGTTTGACTATGATCTGAACTACAGGATTAACTCATAATATAGGCATTAAAGAATTTACAATTGAGTCTTAATCTTACAATCTCACCCAATCTAGGGTTTTCAATCACGTTAGCCTTATAGGTTTTGTGAGACAGGTTTTGATAAGTAAAATTATTTTGAAAAATTATTATTTATTTAGAAACCCTTAAATTAATTTTTGAAAACAGTTAAATTTATTTTGAAAGGAAATGTTTGAATCTATACTTAACTGAAAATTTGTGTTAGATTTGAATTTGACAAAAAGTAATTTGAATTTGAAATTCAGAAATTGGCTTCCAGGTCTTGGCGAGCCACTGGGCCTTCTTTGGTCGTAGCCTTATTGGATCATCAACCCTTTCCTTGACAAAGCCGTTTAATGAAATTTCATTTTCAAAATTAATCTTTGAAAAGTTCTGGTCTAACTAGTTTGGGTTTTGGATCGGTAGCTTCGGCTAGTTTCACCAGTCTAAAGAGACCAAGTGTACTTGATCTTATTAGAATTGGTTTCCCTAACGTACTATCATCTCACCTCCACCCAATACTATGTTGTCAAGTTTCAGTTAAGTTTATTCAGTCCTTATACTAACCATTCCTAAGTCTAAGCAAGGTAAATTGCAGAAATTTAAATAAACAATCAATCAAGCAAATTGTAAGAATTAAATTCTATTTAACAATAAATATAATTTTTAATTTGGCTCCCCCTGGACTAAAGCCACGGTAATGATTAGGCAAGATGTGAATCTTGTCCTTGGGGATCCATTACTGATTTGATCCAATTGGTTTGTTCAGGTACAATTTAGGTACCCATTCCTGAACTTTACTTCTGGACTGATTCAGTACAGCAAAGTAAGATCTTTGTCGGGATTTGGTTCTATAGCCAAGTCCGGATCGATTTAGAACAGACTTCTGTTTTCCAAGAATCATGTCAAGACCCTTGGAACCAGAAGTGAATCGTTCTAAGGCAGCTCTAAGATCCTTAACCTGAGTTTTCAGGGAGGAGTTCTCTTTCTCAAGTTTTTCAACTTGAGTAGGAGTTCCTTCTTGAACTTTCTCGGTTAAGGGTTTAGAGTCAGCTCCCTCTTTCAGGAGTTTTACTTCCTGTCGGAGGGATTCGACTCAGAGTTTGGGTTTCGCCAAATCTCGAGAAAGATACGAAATAAGTTCATTTAGCTGACTTCTATTGAAACCACTTACCTTGATTTCGTCATCTTCTGAAAAGGTTAGTCTGTCATCGTCCTGTTCTGACTCTGACTCAGTCTCGACTTCTTCTGAGGCGGTCAGGGCTAGTAGGTTTGACTGGGGTGCTTCTTCTTCTTCTTCTGAGGAAGATTCGTCCCAGGTTGCTTGGAGTGCTTTCTTTCTTCTTGTCTTCTTGGTCTCCTTCAGGTTTGGACACTCTGTCTTGTAGTGGCCCTTCTTCTTGCACTCGTAGCAAGTCACGTTGGGCTTGTTTTTGTCATTTGTGGGTTCAGCTGGTTCGTCCTTTCTTCGGTTGGCCTTCCTTCTGTTAGTTTGGTTCTTCAATTCTTTATAGTAGCTTCGGGCCAGTCGGACCAGCTTAGGTCGATCTCCTTCTTCGTCTTCTGAGTCTGAGTCTGAGTTAGACTCGGGTTCAGGTTAAGGTTTCTTCTTTGTTGACCTTCCAGTTTTTCCTGCAACAAAGGCAATACCTTTCTCGGCCAAATTGCAGTTAGTTTGTTCATGCAGTTCTAATTCGGAAAACAATTCATCTAATTTTATTTTTGAAAGATCCCTTGAGACCTTGTATGCATCTACCATAGATGCCCATAAGGTGTTTCTAGGGAAAGCGTTTAAGGCATACCTTATTAGGTCACGGTTTTCGACCTTGTGACCAATAGTGTGAAGACCGTTCATTAATTCTTGGATTCGTGCGTGAAGCTGGGATGCTGTTTCGTTGTCGGCCATCTTGATGGTATATAGTATGTTCAGGAGCAGATCTCTCTTGCTGATGCGAGTGTCTGATGTTCCTTCGTGCAGCTCGATCAATTTTGCCCACAGCTCCTTGGCACTGTTGAAGGGGCCCACCCGGTTCAGTTCCTCTTTTGTTAAGCCGTATTGGAGGGTTTGAGTCGCCTTTGCATCAGCTTCAATTTTGCGCTTCAGAGCGTTGTCCCATTCTGAGTAGGTTTGCGGTACTCCTTCATCGTTCTTCGGAATCTCCAGTCCGGACTGGATGATTATCCACATGTCCACCTGAGTTTTCAGGTGGACCTCCATTCGACTTTTCCAGTAGGAAAAGTCTTCTCCACTGAAAAGTGGAGGTCTAGCGGTGCTGAATCCTTCTTCCATGACCATTTAATCTGAAAAAAATAACTAACAGAAAAAAATTTTCCAAGACTTGGTCTTGGATTAGTAGTGCGGGATAAGGAAAATATTCGTCGAGTGGTATTGCACCAACCTCGATCAACGAGAAGAAATTCGAACGAAAATATATTGGTAGAAATTCGAACGAGAAAAAGAAATAAAAAAATCCGAAAAATTTTCAAACTGGTGGTTGCACCAAATTTGAACTTACCCGCTCTGATACCACTTGTTGGATCGAGAGAGCCGATAGAGCGGGGGGTGAATATCGGAAAGCGTTCGGATTTGAGATAGAGAAATTGCACAGCGGAAGATTAAAAACAAAAATACGCGAACACAGATATTTTTACTTGGTTCGGAGCCTAGGTCGACTCCTACTCCAAGGCTTGACCGGGTCAAGCTCTCATCTGTTGGCTTCGAGGGGAGCTGCTTCGGTAGTTGGCGCTGGGGGCGCCCGCAGCATGTGGGGCGCCCGGAGCATCCGGGGCGCCCCGACAGTCAACTGTCAAAGCGGATTTCGCTCCTGCTGGTTGGTCTTCACCTTGGGGGCGCCCGGAACATCCGGGGTGCCCTGCTCAGCTTCTGCCTCACTCCTTTGAGGCTCTCTGAGCTGCAGGCACTCAGTCCTTCGGTCCTGCATCCAGGGTTAGTCCAAAAAGCAGTAACATATTAATTTTTATACAGCCTTAGCTGTCTTGGTTCTGACTTTGGGCCTCCTAAGTGGAGCCCTAGGTCGAACCGATGCCTACTGTTCCCTCGACGGAGAATGCGTCCTCACCTACTCCTCTCGCGAGAATGTACCTGATGCCAACCTCTCCTCTGGTTGGACTTTTGCCTAGCAGTCCTTCGCCAGGTCTTGGATACCGAGCTGTCCTTCGCCCGGTGCCTAGCATTCCTTCGCTAGGGCTTCAGTCCCAAGCTGTCCTTCGCCTGGTGCCTAGCAGTCCTTCGCTAGGGCTTTTTACCCTGCACACTAGAGTAACATATTAGATAACAAGTAAGACTTAACTTTTGAGCCATGTTGCCATTATCAAAACTCAGGTTCGACTTGGGTGCTTTCTGCACCAACATGTTCCACAAGTCTTTAGCACTTGTGAATGGACCAACCTTGATGAGTTGGTCTTTGTTCATGCCGTATTGTAGAGTGACGACCGCCTTCGCGTCGGCTTCACTCTTTCGAGTTTGTTCAGCTGTCCACAGCCACGATTTCTTTGCCTTCATCATCCTTAGGAGGAGTGAAGCCCTCCATCACCGCGAACCAAGTATTGATGTCCATCTTGAGATAATACTCCATCTTTGATCTCCAATATTGAAAGTCAGCGCCATCAAAGAAAGGTGGTCGGGTGGTCGGGTGGTGGAGAAACCTTCTCTCAAAGCCATGGATGATAGCTCTCGGTTGTTAATCCGCAAAAACATAGCCCCAAGCTCTGATACCACTTGTTGGAATCCGGATGGCTAGAGAGGGGGGGTGAATATAGCCAATCACTTGGACTTTGAAACATATCAAATTTCTACACTTAGATTTGTTAGTAGCACAGCGGAAGTAGCAAACACAGAGTATGCAGAAAAATAGAAAATGAAAGCAAACTAACACAACTAGCAAGATCGCTAACAAGGAGGGTTTACAAGGTTCGGGGATAACTTGACCCTACTCCTTGGCATGCCTGTAAGGTGGGCGATCCCTTGATCGTCGGCAGATCAAGCCCCGGTGAACACCGGATAGAAAGCAACCTCCTTCTCGGTGGAGTAACCTCTCCACAGTATTTCAATCAAGGATATAGTTTAAGCACAATGAAACACAAGAAAGATCTTACTTAGCACTTAGCAAAGACAAGAACACAGCAAGCTTTCTCCGAGCTCCACCCAGCGACGATCTCACGCAAGAACCCTTTCCCCGTGTCTTCTCGCTGTCGGACTCAAAGCCTCTTGTTCCTTCCTCCAAGTGCTCAAGCAAGGGAACGGTTACTTCACTGATTTCAGATACTTGCTCAAGATGATGAAACTTCAGAACACGCAAGCAAGCAAGGATGTGGAGAACACAATCGTGCAACAAGAACAAGCCAGAAGTTGATTCAGCGAACTCTTCTCTTCTGCTCTTCTCCTCTCCGCCTTTTGTTTCTCCACTGAGCATAGGTGACACCATCTCACAACAGCCTCCAGCTGCTTACCTGCCAACGCCAGCTACCACTGAGCTCTCCCTGGACTCCCTGAGCTTCCCTCAGCCAAGCTCCAGTCAGCAGCTCCAGTCTGCAGCTCCAGCCGTTGCAACCTGAGATGGAAAATAGACAAACCTGCTCCAAGGAAAGGCCACCTTTGACTCTCCTTGAGTGTTTGAATCCTCCCCTGTCACCTGCAGCTTAATCAGATCATTAGAGCAGTATATCAAATAGAAAATCAAGCATCAGAGATGAAACACAGAGAATCGGATACGCTCAGACGCGATCAGAGCGTCTAACAGTGCATTTTGAATTAAAGTGATCGGTCACCGGACCGATCTGAGAGCCTCCTGATCGGTCACCGGACCGATCAGGCTGGGTCCAGACCGATCAGGCTTTATCCTGATCGGTCCCCAACGCTCAATTAGATATCGCGATTTCTTTGGGACTCTCCTGGATCGATCACCAGACCGATCCCAAGTTGTGGATCGATCACCAGACCGATCCACCCCATTACTGGGCGATTTCTGAGCTTCGCAGTCCAAACATCCTGATCGGTCACCAGACCAATCAGGAATCCTCCTGATCGGTCACCAGACCGATCAGGTCATGACCAGACAGATCAGGCTCCGTCCTGATCGATCATAGTGAGGAACCCGCGATGCTGGATCGTTCTCCAGAACGATCTGCACAGTGATCCTGATCGGTCACCAGACCGATCAGGAGCAGATCAGCAAGGGAACTCAACCTCACTGTGTGCTCCCTGATCGGTCACCAGACCGATCAGGAGCCAAGCAGTGAGTGAAACGCATACTCCCTGATCGGTGACCAGACCGATCAGTCATCGCTGGATTGGTCACCAGACCGATCCATAGTAACGCCCGCTTTTTTTTTTCCCTAAAGCGGCGTTACGCTAACATACTTAAGGCATGTAACATCATACTGCAGCGGAATAACTTAAGCCTTACATATACATGCCCCTACTACCATCCCTAATATAATGACATGGAACTTAACACATGAACATCATGCTTAACATCATATCGTAACATGCTTAACATCATACCATAAGGTTCATATCATATCATACTGGACATCTTATCATAAAGTTCCATAAGTCACTATTCGGGCATATAGGTAGCGAAATAAAGTTCTTAGCATAAACGGTTAACACATTCGATTTCATGGGCCAAGTCACCAACACACACATACTTCAGGCCCTCCTGCTGCTTCCTCGTTATCCCCTTGCATGATCTGCGGTATAAGGAAAGAAGACTATAAGCACACAGGCTTAGTAAGACTCTTTCCTACTCACTAAAACATTCGTCATTCCATAATAAGCACATAAACATTATCATATTCACCATACCCTTGACATGGCATGATCATAAACATGAGTGAACATTCGTAGCATAGCATGAGACATGGCATGAACATAATCATACTAACATTCTAAGCATAGCATGAAACATGGCATAACATAACATAATAATCTTTCATAGCATGGCATAAGACATGGTATAAACTTAAACGTAGTAGCATGGCATAATACATGGCATAGCATCACGTAACAAAACTCAACCTATATGGCATAAACATAGACATATCTTCTATCATATCATATGAACACCTTCTTAACATAATCCTGGCATAGATCATTCATGCATATCTTTTATCGTAAAGCATAAGTATAAGACATCATTATCTTAACATGATGCATATCATGTATGAATGCATGGGTGGAATGCATTTACATAAGGATGCTTAACTTTTAAAACGTACTTTGAAAATGCTTAAACATCATCATCTTAACATTGGGCCCTGGCTTGTACCACATACATACATCATAAGCGCGCATCCCTAAGTAAATACGAGGTAGCTAGCCTCGACCTACTAGGGTAAGGACAGCATAGTCGGTAGTCCCCGAACCGAGGCGTTCTTAAGGTGCCCATCCCTGTTGCACAGCTACGGTAGTGCCAGAACCGTGGACAGCATAGTCGGTAGTCCAAAACCGGGGCGTTCTTAAGGTGCCCATCCCTTGGACCCATCCTTCGGTCCGGTACAAGCCCATACATAAAGTAAAATACTTTTCATGCTTCATCATTCATAAGCCATTCATGGCATACCTATCATAGCATAACTTGTTACGGCTCGGTTCGTCTACCGGCCCATTTACCGGTCCTCTCGACCGTCGTACCCTCGACCATCGACCGTGCCGTTTAGCATATTTATGCCTTAAAGGCATAAGCATCATCTTTCATTCATCATACTTGCCATTCATCATTTTCATTCTTAGACATGGTGTATGTACACATCATTCATAGAGCATGGCATACATTCGTATACATGGCATATCATTCATAACATGGCATATCATTCATAACCGTGGCATATCATTCATAAACATGACATAACATTCGTAAACCTGGCATATCATTCGTAAACATGGCATATCATTCATAACCATGGCATATCATTCATAAACATAACATAACATTCGTAAACATGGCATATCATTCATAACATGGCATATCATTCATAAACATGGCATATCATGCATAACCATGGCATATCATTCATAAACATGACATAACATTCGTAAACATGGCATATCATTCATAACATGGCATATCATTCATAAACATGGCATATCATGCATAACCATGGCATATCCTTCATACACATGGCATATCATTCATAACATAGCATATCATTCATAAACATAAATCACATCTTACCGTAGGGCTATTGAGACCCTTACTTGAAATAAATATTAACTTTTTCCCTATTAACCCATATTGGCCGAAACTTGTGGAGTCCCAAGGCTATGTGAAAATTCACATAATCACCATCCATCATCCTTATATCATGGCAACACATAAACATATGCTTGAAGTTAAAGACTCAACCCTTAACCCTTGGGTCCTTGGGGTTGGCCGAACCATATGGGCCTCTAGGGTACTCCAAAAATTCCCAAAAATTATACTTAACCTCTACACATCATAAGGGAACATTAAATAATATTATCATGATTTTTAACATATTTATAGACATTTAAATCATGGTGGCCGAAACCCTTGAACTTAAGGTTCTGGGTTTTGCTTCTTTCATGTTGGCCGAAACATATGGGGCCTCTAGGGTACCCCAAAAATTCCTGAAAATTATAAATAATGTCTAAACATCATAATAGAACATTAAATAATATTATCATGATTTTTAACATATTTTTAGACATTTAAATCATGGTGGCCGAAACCCTTGAACTTAAGGTTCTGGGTTTTGCTTCTTTCATGTTGGCCGAAACATATGGGGCCTCTAGGGTATCCAAAAAATTCCCAAAAATTATAATTAATGTCTAAACATCATAATGGAACATTAAATAACATTATCATGATTTTTAACATATTTTTAGACATTTAAAACATGGTGGCCGAAACCCTTGAACTTAAGGTTCTGGGTTTTGCTTCTTTCATGTTGGCCGAGACATATGGGGCCTCTAGGGTATCCCAAAAATTCCCAAAAATTATACTTAATGTCTAAAAATCATAAGGGAACATTAAATAACATTATCATGATTTTTAACATATTTTTAGACATTTAAAACATGGTGGCCGAAACCCTTGAACTTAAGGTTCTGGGTTTTGCTTCTTTCATGTTGGCCGAGACATATGGGGCCTCTAGGGTACCCCAAAAATTCCCAAAAATTACACTTAACTTCTAAACATCATAAGGGAACACTAAACAACATTATCATGATTTTTAGCATAATTATGGACCTTTAAAACATGCTGGCCGAAACCTTTGAACATAGGAACCTTGATTTTGTTTCTCTTCAACATTAAATCCGAAAACTAACCCATATATCATGCCAAAAATCATGGAAATCATAGGTAACTATTATACCACAGGTGAGGGAGTCTTACCTTAGATTTCTTGATTTTTTTTTCGAACCTTGAAAGAGGAGAAGGAAAAAAGGACTTGGTATCTCTTAACCCCAACTAGTCTTTGTCACCTTGTAGGAACTTTAGATCTTGAGGGATGAAACCTCTTGTGAAGTTTTCCCCAAGGACTCCTCCCTTTGGTGCTCGGCAAGAATGGGAATGAAGAGGAGAGGTAATGCTATTGATTGAGAGA
>JAGFNQ010001009.1:306562-484910 GCA_024364735.1 Boesenbergia rotunda
GCTCCAGCAGTCTTCATGGAGCTGATGAACCACATCTTCAGGGAGTATCTCGATAAATTCGTCATTGTATTTATTGATGATATTCTCATATACTCACAGACTCCAGAGGACCATGCTACACACTTGAGGATAGTGCTGCAGATCCTTCAGCAGGAGAAGCTCTATGCAAAATTCTCAAAGTGTGAGTTTTGGCTGGATCAGGTGACCTTCCTAGGTCACATTGTATCCAAAGAAGGCATTCAAGTTGATCCAGCCAAGATAGAAGCAGTCAGCAACTGGTGTAGACCCAAGAATGCTAGTGAAATCAGAAGCTTCTTAGGCTTGGCAGGATATTACAGAAAATTTGTGGAGGACTTTTCCAGAATAGCCTCTCCGCTCACAGCCCTGACCAGAAAGAATTAGAAGATTGAGTGGTCAGATAAATGCGAGCACAGCTTCCTAGAGCTGAAGAAAAGATTGACTAGTGCTCCCATCCTGACTGTTCCAGAGAGTGACAAGGCCTTTGACATCTACAGTGATGCATCCAAGATGGGCCTTGGAGCTGTCCTCATGCAAGACGGTAAAGTAATAGCATATGACTCCAGACAGCTCAAGGACTATGAGAAGAATTACCCTACTCATGACCTTGAGCTAGCAGTTATGGTTTTTGCACTGAAGCTCTGGAGACACTACCTGTATGGAGTGCAGTGCAGGATCTTCACAGACCATCAGAGTTTGAAGTACTTCTTCACTCAGAAGGATCTGAATATGAGGCAGCGCAGGTGGCTAGAGTTGGTCAAAGATTATGACTGTGAAATCCTCTACCACCCAGGTAAAGCTAATAAAGTGGCAGATGCACTGAGCAGAAAATCTTGTGCAGCACTGATGTTCCTATCATCACTGTCTCTACCACTTCAGAAAGAAATAAAGGATTTTGGAGTCGAGGTAATAATTGGGCAACTTTCTGCATTGACTCTAGAGTCAACCCTGCTTGTGGATATACAAAGAAAGCAAAGTCAAGACCCAGAGATCCAGAAGATCAAGCAGGAGATCCAAGAGGCAGAAAATTCAGAGTTTCGAATATCAGATAGTGGCATCCTCTATCTTGGAGACCGCCTTTGCGTCCCCAATGATGAGGAACTAAGGATGAATATTTTAGAAGAAGCCCACAGTACCCCGTACTCTATGCATCCTGGTTCTACCAAGATGTACCAAGATTTAAAGCAAAGGTTCTGGTGGTCTGGACTCAAGCGAGACGTGGCCAGATATATCAGTACCTGCTTGACCTGCCAGAGAGTCAAAGCAGAGCACCAGAGACCAGGTAGAGTTCTGCAGCCTATTCAGATTCCAGAATGGAAATGGGAAGATATTTCCATGGATTTCATAGTGGGACTACCCAGAACAACGAATGGATATGATGCAATCTGGGTAGTAGTAGACAGATTGACTAAGTCTGCCCACTTCCTAGCCATCAGGATCTCCTACTCCATGGAACAACTAGCTCAGTTATACCTCAAGGAGATCGTCAGACTACATGGAGTCCCTGTGACTATCATTTCAGATAGGGACAGTAGGTTCACTTCGCACTTCTGGGAGTGCGTACAGATAGCTCTAGGCACCAAACTGAAGTTCAGCACAGCTTTCCATCCTCAGACAGATGGTCAGACAGAGAGAGTTAATCAAGTACTAGAAGATATGCTCAGAGCTTGTGCTTTAGATTTCAAGGGCAGTTGGTGCAGATATTTGTGCTTAGCGGAATTTGCTTACAACAATAGTTATCAGGCCACTATCGGCATGGCACCCTATGAGGCTTTATATGGACGGAGGTGTAGATCTCCTATCTGCTGGTACGAGGGTGGTGAGAGGCAAGAGTTAGGCTTACAGACAGATCTTATAGATGATACCACCGTAGCCATACAGTAGATCCGCCAGAGAATAGAAACAGCTCAAAGCCGCCAGAAGAGCTATGCTGATACACGGCGCAGACCATTAGAATTTGAAGTTGGGGATACAATGTTCCTCAAAGTGGCTCCCATGAAGGGAGTAATGCGTTTTGGGAAGAAGGGCATGCTAAGTCCCAGATATGTAGGACCATACCCCATCACTAGAAGAGTTGGCAAAGTAGCTTATGAGTTGGAGCTACCTCAGGAGATGTCAGCTATCCACAACGTATTTCATGTTTCTATGCTGAAGAAGTATATCCCAGATGCCACCCAGGTGATAGAGCCACAGACGGTACAAGTTCACGAAGATCTCAGTTATGATAGTCGGCCTATTCAGATAATAGACCGAGCAGTTAAGAAATTGCGAAACAAGGAGGTACCATTATTGAAAGTCATATGGTAAAATCACAGAGTAGAAGAGGCAACATGGGAACCAGAGGACAGCATGAGGCAGAAATACCCAGAGTTGTTTTAAGTTCGAGGACGAACTTTTTATAAGGTATGAGGGATTGTAACGCCCGAAAATTCTCGAAACTAATTTTAGAAATATCTTAGAATTTATTCCAAATTTATGGATATTTTTATAGAATTTTTCCGTAAACGAAAGTGGCAAAAAGGGTTATAAACAGAAAATCGTGTAAGTGAGAATCGAACCCTTCACCTACGTTATGAGAGGAGAATGGGTGGACCAACTGGGCTGGTTCTTTTTTGTTGAAATAGATTAAGCGAAACAATAGATAAGGTATAATTAGGTAAATTCGCCCCCCATAAGTATAAAAGAGGGAGTTACGAGTTTTAGGTTAATTTTCTCCCAACCTAGCGGCGCCAACGGCCTCCCTCACGCACGCGACCTCCCCTCTTCCTCCTCCCTTGGGCGAAACCACACCAAGCCTAGGGCTTTCCTCCGGTGGCCGGCCAAGGCTCTCCTCCGAGAGATTTTCCTATATTCGGACTCCCCGCGACGAGAGGAACGCGTGAGCGCGAAGAAATCTCCGAGACTCCGAGTTTCTCCGGAACCTCCGACGCCGTTCTTGGTTGTAAGTCCAAGATATCGATGTAAGTACTGCTCACCTGCAGTAAGAGACGGTTTTCCGCAAGAATTTTCCCTTGAAAGATTTAAAAGAGATATTTCCTTTTTGTTCAAGATTTTGCATGTGATCTTAGTTCATTATATTCTTATATATATTTGATAGAGTATCCTATGTGAGTTTAGGGTCTAGGAAATCTATAAGAAAAGAAAAGAAAGATAAAGAAAAAGAAAAGAGAAGGCCAAGGCCTTACGAAATCCCCAAAAGTCAAGACTTAGGGATTTGGGCACACAATGTGTTCGATAAAATGCCAAGGCATTTAAAGATAAGAAAGAAAAGAAAGAAAAGCTATTTTATTTTCTAAGGCCAGTACCCGGCGTCCAAGGGCGTCGTTAAAGAAATCCAGGTGTCCAATTCCAAGGTCTTGGCCCTGGTAGACCAAGGTCTGCTCTATTAGGATTGGCGGCTCGCTACCCCAACCTTTTAGGGAACGCGCATAACATGGTACTTACGTCTTAAGTGGATCCAAGTGAGTATTATTTTCAAGTATATGCTTTAGAAAAGTTTTTCTAAAGTTTAAGGAAGTTTTCTAAAAGTTAAAGAAAGATTTAATATTAAAGAATTGCTAAAGTTTCATGTTAAGCCAAGAAAAAGTGAGTTAAGACTTATTAATGCTTGAGTATGCATGTTTTGAGTTATACATGTTTTGGTGTTTCCTTTAAGCATAAAAGTATCTCATGTGATTCCATATTGTTTAAAAAAAAGCATGCCTGCACATTTCGAGATTTTGTGAGATAGATAGTACTTGCTAAGCTTTATGCTTATTAGTTGCATTTCCTCTTACTGTAGGTAAAGGTAAAGACAAGCAATTCTGAAGGAAGGCGACGAGGCGGTGCTGAGTGACGTGTGTGTGGTGGCTGACCTTGGAGAGATCCTTGGGACGAGACAGTTTAGCTTATTTGAAATGCAATGTTTAAGATTTCCAAATTCCAAGTTATTGTGTTATGGAGTTTATTAAACATTTATGCTTCGGATAGTTTTACATGCTCAATTTTGTAGAATGAAGATTCCATGTCATTTCAATTAGTATGCATACTTTTGTGAATGCACTAGATGAGCAAGGGCATGAGTAGTTTAACAGGTGGATACATTGCATTTTAGACTTATTCTTGAGCTTATTATTATTCCCTTTTGGACTAGGTCCTAATTGTACTTAAAATGCTTGTAAATTCGGTAGAAAAGTAAGATTTACATTCTATGAAGTTCTAGAAATATTATTGCATGTGCCAAGATGTTGTTAGTTTCGAATTAAGTTTTCATTGCTTTAAATATGCTTAGAAAAGTTACATTCATATTCCATAATGCTTTAGTAATGTTATAGAGCCTTGTGTGATGAGTTTAAATGCATGACTATTAAAGTTAGAATATCATTCTTAGATAGATTTAAATACAAAAAAAAGTAAGAAAGTTCCGCATTTTTAGTCGTCCATTAGAGTCAAGAAGTATACAAGTAACGGTCCGTCTAAGGTAGAGAAGGCGGGTCGCTACACATGTTAAGTGTATTTTATGCTCATGTACTATGTAAGAACTATGTCATGCCAAATGATTTTATATGCTTATGTTCTGTGTAAAGCACCAAGTCATGTTAATGTTTCATGTGCTCATGATTAAGTGACGAATGATTTTAGTGAGTAGGAAAGGGTCTTACTAAGCCTATGTGCATATAGTCTTATTTTCCTTATATCGCAGATCATGCAAGAGGACAATAAGGAAGCAGCAGGAGGGGCAAGAATGTGTGTGTGGTAGTGACTTGGCCAAGGAAAGATATACTTACAAGTCTTATGCTAAACCTAGGATGGTGTTGTCAAGAATAATTTACACTTGCTACTTATGTGCCTGATGGATGACTTATGTGATTTTATGAAATGATGTTAAGTATGATGCTAATATGCTAAGTTCCCATATCACTATGTTAGGAATGATAGTTAGGTGCATGTATGTGTAAGTTTAAATTATTCCGCTGCATTACGATGTTCGCATGCCCCTACGTATGTTAGTGTAACGCCGCTTTACGAAAAAAATAAAAATTAGATAAACGGGCGTCACACCCTTGATCGAGTAGGACTGCTAAAACGCATGGTCATGCTCAAATGAGCCAATATGAGATATTGAGCTCATTTGTTTGAGTGAGTCTACTCGGGGATCAAGAAACATAATGATTGATCGAGGATGACACGGTTTATGGCTCATTGGTCAATCTAGATATCAAGGATATAAGGACAAGGTCATACATTATCATAATCACGGAGGTTTAGTCGGATCTCGACTTTTCTTGTTACTTGGGTAGCAATGATGCATTGCTAGATGCAGCTCATTGCTTATGTGTCTAAAGTATGTAGGCGCATTGCCAATGTCACGAGAACCTATTGGGTCACACACTAATGACATGATGCTTCGGGAAATTTGATCGGGAGCCCGAGTTGGGAACTCGGGAGATCTGATCGGGAACACGAGTTGGGATCTCGGGAGATCTGATCGAGAAATCTGATCGGGAGCCCGAGTTGGGAACTCGGGAGATCTGATCGGGAGCTCGAGTTGGGAACTCGGGAGACTAGTTCGGGAACTCGGGATAGGAGCTCGGGAGACTCGGGTCGGGAGCTCGGGTCAGGAGCTCAAGGGTTTGGTCGGGAGCTCGACGCTCGGCAGACTGGGTCGGCGCTCGACAGACTAGGTCGGGAGCTTGGTGCTCGGCAGACTGGGTCGGGAGCTGGCGACTTGCTCGGCAGACTTGGTTGGGAGACCTGGTCGGAAGTCCGAGTGGCCCGGTCGGAATTGCAGGGGAAATTCATTAAAGTGTTTAATGAAGGAAAGAGAAAAGTCTCTCTTCATTAGATGAAGAGAAGATGAAGAGTCACATGAAGATGTGCTCTTTATTGACTTTAATGAAGGGAAGTCAAAGAGTCAAAAGACTCTTCATATTCATGGGATGAGTATAAAAGAAAGTCTAGTCATTTTGAATGACAAGTGAGAGTTATCCCTTCTTCCCTTCCTCTATTCTTCCTCTTCTCCCTCTTGGCCGAAACCCTTTTGAGTTCTTCGTTGTCTTGTGAACTACCTCCAGTTGCTAGCACAACTAAGGTAGTTCTTCCCAAAGTTGGGAGATCATGTCCGTGTTGATACGAATAGAGGCATAGACACTTGAACGTGCAAGAGATTCGGCACATTTTGGACGAGCGGGATAAGCGAAAGGGGCACGCTCCGAAGGTATACACTTTAGATAGATCTATTAGATAGATGAACTTTGTATGAGTTTTTCTTTCGCATGGATCGCTCGAGGGATCTTGTTTCCGCTACATTTTGTGTTTTGGTGCCGAGAGATCCCAACAATCAGTCCCTTACAAGGTATAAGAAGAGGCTCACAACCGAGATGAAGATGGACAAACCATCGGGATGGTTGTAGTGTAATTAGGTGCGGTTTATCTTGATCATAGTATTACACTAGTGGACTTTGTGTGCATTGAGCAGGATCAACATTGAGGTGATCCAATTTATACTGACTTTATAATTGGATCGGACCTCGGTTTATTATAGAGTACATGCTCTGAATCCCGATATAATAACGGACACATGTACTTAGTAGTTATTTCTTTGATTTACCAGTGTGCGAGAATTATTCTACTAAATCGATAAACTCGATAAGTTGGGAAATAATATTATTTACATGGTGTGCCATTGATTATAGACGGAATTCGTGTCTTAGTGAGTCGGGATGATGATGCCCCCTTGATAAGCTCATAAGGTTCATCATATTAAATCATGCAGGTGGACTTGGTCCAACATGATAATAAGATGAGTGGTACTAGTCAAGGAGTTAGGGGTTGATTAATTAAAATTATCAGTAATTTAAATTAATCAACAGACATTTGATATCTTAAATACGGGGAGATGGATGTACTCATAATAGGTGGAGCTCATACGAAGATATGGGGGTTAGTGAGGTAGTTCAATGGAGATCCTTTAGTGGAATAAATCTTCATTAATGGATCAAGTTTGGATCCATTAGCAGGCCAAGACCCAACTCCTCCTCATGGTCCCTATGATAGCCCTATAAATACCCCATAGTGGCATGAAACCGAGGATCCAATTTGAACACAAGAAAACCCTACAGGGGCGTTTGATTTGCTCCATTTTCTATTTTCATTTTCGAGAAAACCACATTTTCTGGAAAATGACTTTCTTTCATTCGCTAGTTTTCCAGAAAATACTATATCTTTTTCTGGAAAACAAGGCTGGAAAATGCAAACCAAACCCATTTTATACAGAAAATGAAAATGGAAAACAAGCCTACCAAACACCCCCTAAGTTTCTTTCTCCTCTCCTCTTCTCCTCTCTCTCTACCTCACGGTTTGAGCAAATGACGTCGACTTCTTCAAGGAAAAGTAATTTTCTCCAAGGGAGAAATTGCTCATGCAGAGGACAAGTTGCTCACGCAACTTGGCTGTGGTGACCGGCTATGGAAAAGTCAGTCACGCAACCTACAGAAGTTGCTCAAGCAACCTGTGGAGAAGTTCTCACGCAACTGATCATGCTTGAAGAAAAGTTGCACGCTTGCTTGCGTTGCTCACAACTTTCTGTTGGAAGAAAATTCCAACAGAAGAAAAGTTGTGTTGCACACAACTTTCTGTTGGAAGAAATTCCAACAGAATTAGAAAAGTTTCTCATGCATCTTTCTGTTGGTAAGAAAGTTGCTCACGCAACGTGATCGGGAAAGTTGCGCAACTTTCTGTGGAGATCACGCAACTTGCAGTTTATCCAAGGAGCAGTTGCTAGCAACTCACAGCTCGGGCACCGACGGTGGAGGAAAGGAGTAGTAGGGTTTGTGTTTGGATTTTCTTCATCCTTGGAGTGGCCAGCGGCAACCCTAAGGTTAGGGCTTGGTTGGCGCAAGGAGAAGGGATCGACTTGGTGACCACAGTTCTTGGTAAATCATCGTCCACACGATGTCCAAGAGGGGAGGGTCATACGATAGAAGATCGTAAGGTAACGAAAGGTATAAACTCTTCCTTGGGTCCTTTGATTTTCTTATCATTTTATGTGGATGTTAATTAATTATCATGTTCATAATTATTTGTTAATTATTGTTGATAATTAATTATTTGGACCCCGATAATAAACACAAAAATCGGCGACCCCCTAGTCGTCTTTCCCGTGGTCAACTGGTTAGGCGAGTTTCAAGGCTTGAACTTTGAATTTGGCTAAGTTGTAACTTGAATCGATTGAAACGATGATGAGACGGTCGTATGGGAGATAGGTCTCCATTTGGATTAATTTTTTAATCCATGGACATGCAGAGGTCTCTCATGGACGACCAGGTATTTGCTTAGGAAACCCGTCAAGGCATACCCAACACAAGGCCCCCCTCTCAAGTCACCGCGGCTCCTCGGGGAATTTTTTAATCCATGGACATGGAGAGGTCTCTCATGGACGACCGGGTTTTCGCTTAGGAAACCCGCCAAGCCATACCCAACACAAGGCCCCCCCTCTCAAGTCACAGCGGCACCTCGGGGCATCGTCCCGATTTAGTGAGTAGGTGTCTTTGAGGTAGGGGAGGAGCTGGACGGCAGGCGCCTCAAGGGGAACCATGGAAGGACCTGGGACATCCTCAGAGCTGGAGGCTCCCTCGGAGGAACGTCTCTCAGCGGGGACCTCCTTCAATAGCATCGGGGAGAATGGTTTCGAAGCCGTCTTCGATGCTGCATGAAGTTTCTTGCACAGGCGGTCAAGCCTCATTCGAGACTCTACTGGCACCACATGCTTACTTTTGGAGGTGTCGGAGGAGTGGGTCGGGGAGGTGGTGATGGTCTGATCCCTGTCTCTGGAGTGGGCGTTTGTTTGATGTGCTGGGACAGGGGCATTGTTGTTGGTTATCCTTGGTGGTTTCCAAGACAACCACATGGTCGTATCCGAGAGACCTTTCTATAGCCACGGATTAAAACTTTAATCCAAATAGAGAACCGTCCCTATAATGACCGATTCGTCGTCGTGATAGTTATTCCAAGTCACAACTTAGCCACAAAGGCTTTGTAACTTTCAGGATTAGCTAACCACGGAAAAGACGACGATTTGGATCGCTAATTTTTGTATTTATCTTCGGGGTCCAGTTAATTATTATTATCTAAGATTTCAAGTCTAAATAATTATTAAACACACATGAAATGACAAGGCAAAGCATAATAGCACGATAGAACATAGCATAACGAAAACTGAGCCCGGGAGAAATATACCTCACCGTTTACCTCGCAGTCTTCTATCCTATGACTCGGCCCACTTGGACGTCGTGTGGGCGACGATCTCCCAAGTCGTGGAGTCACCAAGGCACGCAAACCAATCCTTTCTTTTTCTCCTTCCCTTGCGCCAAGAGACAAAACCCTAGTCCTAGGGTTTTGCTTCTCCACCCGGCGCCCCTTCAAGGAGAACCAAGGTGAAGTCGAGAGGATAGAGTCCCCTCCTTCACCTCCACCACGCCAGCCTCTTTCTCTTCTTCCTATCTTGCAGCAACAACACCACAAGGAAGAAAACCTCTCACCACCTCCCTTTTCCTATGACAAACACCAAAAGAGAGGAACCTTACTCGCTGGCGTACCTCGCTTTTCTTCCTTTGCTTCCACATGCCACAGCCGGAGAAGAGGACTCCTCTTTGCCTCGTGCACGTCCTCAGTTGAAGCTAGGAAAGAAGGAAGCGAAAAGAAGGAGGAAAGGACTCCCTTACTCCTTCAATGCCGGCGCCGACTCCTACCCTTTGCGCCACCAAACTTCTCCTCCCTCCCTTCTTGCCGCACGCCACCAAGTTATGGAGAAGCTCCTCCCTTTCTCGGTGATCCGCAGCGACCTCGAAGGAGCGAAGAAGAAGACACGAGGAAGAAGGGCCGAGCCCTTCTCTTCCTATGGTTGTCGGCGCCCAAGGGTGTAGAGGAGAGGAAGATTAGAGATTAGAGAGAGGGTGAGAGAGAGGTGGGGTTTATATAGGGGTTTAGTTAGTTTTAATTGGAAAAAATTTTCAATTAAACTTGGATTGTTTACAAAAATTTATATAGAATAATTTCATAATTAATCTAATGATTAATTACTTTATTCCATCTAAATTTTTATATAGAATAATTCCATAATTATTCTATGATTAATTCCTTAATTAATTTCGAGATTAATAATTAAATTAATCTCAAATTAATTCCTTAATTAATCTTTGATTAATTATTTAATTAATTTCGAAATTAATAATTAATTCAAAATTAATTCCTTAATTAATCCGGCCTTTTATCATGACTCTAATGGGACTTTATTGAGCTAGGATAGGGACCATGAGGAGGAGTTGGTTCTTGGCCCTCTAATGGATCCATACCCGATCCATTAAATGGAGATCCATTCCACTAAAGGATTCCATTGTACTTCCTCACCAACCCCCATATTTATATATGGGCTCTACCTATTACAAGCCGTCCATCTCCCCGTGTTTAAGATATCACATGCCCGATAATTAATTCAATTTACTGATAATCAAATTAATTATCTTCTTGATCCTTGGTTAGTACCACTCAACCTTTTCGGCATGCCGGACCATAGTCCATTTGCAAGATTTGGCATGACGATCCTCTTGAGCTCACCAAGGGGGCATCATCACCCTAACTCTCCAGGTCACGAATTCCGTCAATAATTCAACGACACATCATGTTATTAATATTATTTCCCAACTTGCCGGGTCTATCGATCTAGTAGAATAGATCTCGCCCATTGGTAAATCAAAGAAACAATAGTTAATAACATATGCCCGCCATTATTTCGGGATTCAAAGATCGTACTCCATAATAGCATCCGAGGTCTAATCCAATTTACTAGGTCAGTACAAAAATTGGATGACTGATAAGTGTTATTTTGTTGATCATTTCAGGTTATTAAATCCATGTTTGACCCATATTTTACTTGCTTAATCTTGCATTTATGCTAGGTTCTAGAAATTACTGCTATTTTGGACTTAATTATAAATATCGATACATTTGAATTATTTTGCCACTAAATTATTGATATATTTTCGTAGGCATGGAAGGATCATGGACCTAGGTTATGCTGGGTCAAATTTGAGTCGGAAGTGGACCCGGATCGAGTGATCAAGCTTCAGATAAATCTGGGACATCCGATTCAAAAATGGCTAGATCTGAGCCATCTGGGAACCTTTGAGGCAATCCAAGCTAGGGTTAAGGCTGATCAGGCACTCAGGTCAAGATCTGAGATTTTCATCCAAATCAGAGATCATTCAACCGTTGGATCAAGATCAGAGGGCTCTAGATTGTCCATTCAAAGATTAGGTTGATCTAGGCCATCCGTTGTAAATCTGGAGGATCCGAGCTACTGGGAGGAAGATCCTGATCAACATCGTCAAAGTTTGGTTCAGATTGGAGATGATCCTACCGTTGGATTCATCCAAAACAATCTCAGCCGTTGGTTTCAAAGTATATAAACTTAATTTCTCCCCATTGAAGCTTGTCGCGTCTTCACCATAGCCTTCGTTTTTCATCGCATTTTCAGCTGTTCTTCGTTTCTTCTACAATTTTCTTCATCAGAGGGCGTGACCACATCGATTTCAATCCTTGATCCAGTTCTAGATCATTGGGAAGGGTTCTCCGTGAGGATTCCAGCTCTAATTCGGCCAAAAACAAAGATGATTGAGGGTTTCGTCAGATCTGTGAATTGATTGCCTTGGTCTCGTTTGTGTGCCATTTCCATCCATCTGAGCTAGCCGGAGGGTCCTCTGGAGAGCTCTGATCATCTCCAAATCATCATCGCCATGCTACATAGCGAGATCGAGGTGATCGGTTGTTGTTTTCAGCATTGAGCAGAGTTGGGTTGAATCGATTCGCAGAGCTTAATTTCCAGGGATTTGTAGAGCTTACGGGTTCGAGGCTCACTCTTGTGTCACGGCAAGAAAATCTGGAGCTAAGGGAAGAGATCGATGTTTAGTTTCTTATTGAATTTACATTCTCGAGTAGTAGATTAAATTTCTGCAATCTGTTTCGTTTCTGATTTTGTATCAACTGCCTTAGGTTTCGTTTCTGAATAGTTTTCTGCTTTAATTAGAGTTTTAATTCATCGCTCTTATTAGCTAAATTATTTGTGTAATGACCAATTGAATTTAGATCAGCTTGTTTTGCTTTGAATCGTATCTGAATTTGGTATCAGTTGGTGCAACAATTCTATTTCTGCGTGCCAATTTGACTTCTAGTTTTGTAGTTTATTTCGAATTCAATTCGTGTCTAGTTTTAATTCCTGAGATTAAAGAAAACATTTAGTTTGTTAATGCATTTGATCTGAGTTTGTTTAGCATTCACTTTTATTTCTGCATTTTCAGTTCAGTTTGTTTTGTATCGATCTCTATTTCTGCAACTTAGATCCCATATCTGCTAGTTAATCTCATTCTGCACATTGTCAGCTATCATTTCTGAAGTTGTATCAGTGAAGTTCTGCATTTAGATTCCAGCATTTGAACTCAATTGCTTGTTCGATTTTGCATCCACTTGGTTGCTGAAATTCTGCATATGGTTTCTACATTCTTGCACATTTACTTCTGTATTGAGATTGTTTTTTTGACTGATCAGATTTTGATCCGAATTTCTTCCTTCATTCAAGCATTTCACTTCACTGGTAGTGTTATTTTCCAAACTGAATTGGTTAGTTTATATTCTGAATTATTAGTTTACAGATCTGCAATTGGTATCAAAATTTCAGCACATCAGTTTTTGGAATCAGTCTTTGATTAGTTCTTTTCTGCGTATCAAGTTGGATTGCTTTTCTGCGAGTGTATCAAGTTCAGCCTCAACACTGACTTGTATCAAAATTAAGCACACCTTGCAGTGTATTTTCGAGCTTGAAATCAGCTTCCATTACATCCAATTAATTTCTGAACTGTAATTCTCTTTTTGGCACAGTAGTATTACTTTTTGCACTTGTATCAAATAACAATTTGGCATTGATTGGTTGATCAAGTTAAATATTGATTGGTATTATTTCGGAATATAGGGTTTCCTCCTCTGAATATTAGTTTCTTTTCATTTCTGAATTCGTGACAAGTGAAGTGTGTGCCACTGATTACAATCTGTTTCACATTCGTTTGCCTTGAGTTTTAATCCCTGAATTGTTGAACAACCTGTAGTGTAGTATTTCATTTTCTATCAGTTTGATTTCCGAATCATGCAATTTTCATTGGTTTGATTGAGTTGTTCATTGGTTGAGTTCATCAATTGCCATTACCTAGTTTAAATTCGTCTACCTAGGTCTTTCCTTTTCATTGAGTTTTCATTTCTGAATTGTAAACCAAACCCAATTCCTATTTGAAACCCAAAAATAATCAACGACACATAAACTCGAGCTTGAATCGAGCAATCTTAACTAGCCCTAGAAAAAATACGACCTGTGGCCCCTTTACTACATTTTATTCTTTGTTAGCAAAAAGGGTTTCCAACTTTATAAATATCTAAATTTGAGACCCACATTCGTGACAACCTAGTTTGGGTCCATCAAATTTTTGGCGCCGTTGCCGGGGAAACAACTAGTTGAGTTTGTTTGAATTGAGCTTGTGTTTAATATTTTTATTCTTTGATTCTATTTTTGATTGCTTTATCTTTTGTATACGGTTGCTGCCATTTTATTTGTTTTGTGACAGGACTGCAGGTTTAAAATGTTTTCAACTGAATAATCAGAGATCAAAAGTGCACTGGTGGAGTTAAAATATTGGATTAAGAAATTGAAATCCCAACAATGACCCAATAGTGATTCATCTACTTACCAGCAGCCATGTCAACAGTTTCAGCAGTAAAACCAATATCTTCAGCAATCCCATTCAAATTTTCAGCAACCAATCTACAATTTCAGCAAAAGCGGCCAAAATGTCAATCTTTCCAACAATTTTAGCAGCCCGATTCAAACTTTTAGCAGAACCAGCCTTTCAATCAGCCACCAAATCAAGATTTCCAACAGCCCTATGCGAATTTTCAACAAACAAATCAATTTTTGCAGCCACAATTCCAGAGTTTTGAGCAACCAATTCAGCAATTCCAGCCCCAATTTCAGCAACCCTATCAACAAAATTAATCACCTTTTCAAGGAATTCAGCAAGGGTACCATGATAATTTGAATTTCCAGAACCATATCAATTTCCACAGCAATTTCAGCCTTGCAACCAGAATTTCCAGCCACAAAATCAAGGATTTCAGCCCACTCAGTTTCAAACTTCACCACAACCATTCCCATTTCAAAATCAGAATTTTTAAGGCTATAATTCTCAGCAAGTTCAACCATCATTCCAGCCTAATTATTTTTGGGACCGGGTGCATGTTGACATGGATGCGGGTTCGTAATTTCAAAATTAATTACGTGCAGCGGAAGATTTAGCATAAATAATTTCTCTAAATCATTTAACCACACATCTAAGCATGTAATTTTATCTTGTGTAGACATGATCATATATTTGAAATTTTGCAGAAACGTAAACTAATTTACATATTACCTCGCGTAACTCGAAGGTGTTGGGACCAGGTGCATGTTGACATGGATACGGGTTCGTAATTTTTAAAATTTTATTACGTGCAGCGGAAGTTTTAGCATAAATAATTTCTCAAAGTATTTTAACCACGTATCTAGCATGGAACCTTATGTTGTGGAGACATGATCATACATTTAAATTTTGCAAAAGTAAACTAATTTACTTAATACCTCGCGTAACTCGTAGAAAGGGATGAGATCCAACCGTAGCGTCCCTTGGAAGCTCCGCCTCTATTGGCGTCCACGCCGAGTTTTCTTCGGGATGACTTCGCAAAGCCACGAGTTTCATGCCGACAAGAACTACTAGATTCTCCAAAGGCACGACTAGAATATCAAGAGAGAGAGATGAAAAACTAACCACCAAACGGAATCAAGATTCCGGGAGGAAGGAAGGAGTCGCGACCCGCTTCTTCTTCTTCTTTGGCGCCTTCTTGGTGGAGTTGGCTCACGGCAACCCTATGAGAGCTCTCAAGGGCCGGCGCCCACTTGGGGAGGGAGAGGGAGAGAAGGAGAGGAAGAGAGGCTAGGCAAGAATCCTTGATCACTTGAATTGATTTCCAAGCCTTGCCTTTGCACCTTTATATAGTAGCCTCTTTATCGCCAAGTCTCCTTTTAACGGAATAAATTTTTCATAAGAAATTTATCTTATAAATTTTTCTATGAATTATTTCGTTATGCCAAGTTTTTATTATAACATAATTTATAATAAAAACAAGCATGTCTCCCCTTTTAATTATGGAATAAAATTTTCCAAGAAATTTATTATACAAATTTTTCTTATCATGGAAAAATCAATTCATAATTGATTTTATAAAATAAAATAAACCAATCCATGGTTCATTTTAATTTTTATAAAAAAGAATAAATTTCTATAAATTTCTTTATATATATTTCTTTATATAAATTCCTTTATATATATTTCTTTATATAAATTCCTTTATATAAATTTCTTTATCCATAATTTTATAAAACAAATCATACTCGATTTATTTTATAATTTAAACCAAACAATTTGGTTTCCCCTCTTTATTGTGGCCGGCCAAACCAAAGAGGGTGGGCACCCTCTTTGGCCAAAACCCTTACGAATTAAACTCATTTAATTCGTCCAATAAGCCTTCAAAAGACTTAGCCATTTTAAGCTTTCGATGCGTCTCTGAAAATTCAGATTCGACTTATCTCTCTTGATCGGAAAATCCAATTTTCAACTCATTTTAAATCCCTCGAATTACTCGTAGTGCGTGTGACTAAATAGGCTTTCGATTTATGTTGGCCGTCTATAATTCATCAATTATAGAACGATCATGAATGACACCTAGTAGTACATCATGATCCCCAATTAATCGAAATCTCAACGGTTGACCTCAGAAATTATTCTGAAACCCTTCAACAGCTCTAATGAATCGTGCTTCATTCCCTTCACCATCTTATACCCTCTTGGTTCAGGACATGGTCTGTGTGTGTCAGTCCCCACTAGGCTGACTACGTCACACCTAGCCCAAGTAACGTTCTCTCATCCTTTGGATTCTAATTACTCTCATGTATTTAAGAGACTCATACTCTAAACATGTCATGCTCTGGCCAGAGGCTTTGAGTAACAATCCGACGATAGGCCTTGTGTATACATCTCATCGTAAGGAGTGGTGAATCCTTTGTAGGCTGTTCAAACATCTTCAGGCACTTCGGCTTATACCCAACCATCCTGGGTCCACACCTCCTTGGAGATGCTTGCTTAAGATGTTAAAGTATAAGTCTCCATAACTAAGATGACTTGAACACCGCAAGTCAAAGGAACATCGCACTTAAGCTGCAGTAAGAACTTTACTGACATGTCTATATGTAGACTACCATGTGAAGTTTTACAGCCAGTCACTCCAATGAACTAGTTCACATAACTATCATTCATGTTTATCTCCGGACATCCCAATGTCACCAGCCAGTGAGAATCAGCTGATTAGAGAATAACCCATGCTAGTCTCGACAGAATTGATAGTGTCCGTATTTATCAATTCATCGACTAGGGACATTTTCAATACTTCACAATTGCACATGTAGAGATAATCACTAGTTGTGAATTCATCACAAATTCTCTCATGCTATAAATTGTATTGCGGAGATTCAGTAAATGAGTTTAAGATCCCAATCAAATACACAAACATGTATACTCAAATAGTAAATTTTCATTTATTAAAATAAATGTTTACAATCATAAGGCGATTGCATTTGGACACTTCTCTCATATTACTAACAGAAGGAAGGGACGAGATCCAACCGTAAGTGTCCCTTGGAAGCTCCGCCTCTATTCGCGTCCACGCCGACTATCTTCGGGATGACTTCGCAAAGCCACGAGTTTCGTGTTCTCTAGAACTACTAGATTCTCCGAGAACGCAATGAGAAAACCAAGAGAGAAGTCGGAAGACTAATCACAAAAGGATGGCCGGCTGGTGCTCCTTCTTGGGGCTACTTGGCGCACGGCAAGAAGGGGAGAAGAGAAGGAGAGAAAGAGAGGGAGAGAGCCTATGCCTTCGTCTCTTCGATTATCCCCAAGCCTTGCCTTGGGTCCTTTATATAGTGGCCTCTCAACCATCAAGCCTCTCAAATATGGAATAACTTATTCCATCATGCCATGTTTGATTTTATATCTGTTGGAAATTCTGGGCCGCAAAAACCGCTTTTTGCGTTGCGGAAACCCCAGAAGTTCGGCCACGGATCCGTGCGAACATAAAAATAAATTACGAGTACGAGTTTAATCTACATTAGATCTACATGATAAGAATCATTACCCTTGACGCGTAGCCCTTCGCTTTCCCGCTTGTCCAAAAGGCCGCCGGATCTCGTAGAGTATCAAAGCAGACACTCCTCTATACGTATCCACGCGAACAAATGAAGATGAATCAAAACCTTAGGTGTGCTAGCACCCTATAGGTTTCGGCCGAGAGGAGAGGTCGAAGAAGCACTCCAACCAAAAATCAAGAGAGAAGAAGAAGAGCCTCACACGCACCCGAATCAAACAAAACATCGGTTTTATTCCTTCATGGTGGCCGGCCACTTAATGGCCATTAATGGCCATTAGGTGGCCGGCCATAATGGCTATTAAGTGCCATTAGGTGGCCTTCCATATCCCTTTTCAATTTGAATTCGAAATTCAAATGGGGGGGAAAACCAAGTCATCACTTGGTCAAACAAAGGTGAGGTGGGTTTTGGTCAAGTCAAACTTGCCTTTTATGGACTTTCCATAAATAGTCAAGTCAAACTTGACTCCATTTCTTCTCCCATGTCAAGTCTAACTTGAAGTGGAACCAAGTCAAGTCAAACTTGATTTGGATTTAGGTCAAGTCAAACTTGCCTTTTATGGACTTTCCATAAATAGTCAAGTCAAACTTGACTCCATTTTTTCTCCCATGTCAAGTCTAACTTGAAGTAGAACCAAGTCAAGTCAAACTTGATTTGGATTTAGGTCAAGTAAAACTTGCCTTTTATGGACTTTCCATATTTAGCCAAGTCAAACTTGACTTCAATTTTTCTCCATCTATTTGTTCTTTGCGTGTGACCCTATAGGTTCTTGTAACGTTGGCAATGCTTCTAACCTCTTAGAAACATAAGCAATGAGCGATATCTAGCAACACATCATTTCTACCCAAGTTACAAGAATGTTGAGATCCAGCATCACCTTGTGACTAATAATTGTGACTCTCACAATATATGATAATGTCCCTCAATCCATGATATCTAGATTGACTCAATTGAGGCATAGACCGTGTCATCCTCGAGTCAATCTATATCTTGAACTCCAAGTAGACTCACACTAATCAAATGAGTTCAATATCTCATATTGACTCACTTGGGCATGGCCATGCACTTTGTGGTCTCATTCTATCAAGAATACGATATCGCTCCCGTCATATAGGAGGGATAGATCCCATCTACATCACTCACATCCCTCTCCATAATTTGTTACATACCCAGTAATCGCCTCTATAGTCCACCCATTTACGGGTGACGTTTGACGAAGCCAAAGTACGTAACTCCTTATGTAGGAATCCATGGTGACTTCAGGTCCAAGGTGATGGAGACAAAGGAAGTGAACAAGTTGCCCAACAAGCTAACGATATGGATCATGCTCAACCCACTCTAGAAGTTGTTGATCCATTATGCATCAAAGGGGGCCCAATTACAAGGGCTAAGGCTAAAAAGATGAAAGAAGCACTTAACGTGCTTATTCAAGATGTGAAAGCCAAAGCGACCATTGAAGAAGGTTTGACCAAGAGCAAGTCTTACGGCTTAGTCAACCTAATTCAAGCCTTAGATGAGCTTAATTAGTATCCTTAGTCTCTTGTCTATGTAAGAAGGATATTTTAATTTTGTAGGTTCAATTTAGGCCCAATTTCTAGCTTTATTTGGGTTGTAATGGTGCCAAGAGCTCAATAGGCCTATGTAGTCTATATAGGCCTTTACTAAATGGGCTTCCTTTTGGCCTTTTAGGGTTTTTAGGTCACCCTATAGCTATAAATATATGGGGTGGCGGCCACAACATGTAACTTTTGGCTTATTCAATCTACTACATGGTGAGGCTCTCACTTGTTGGTTCTTCATTGAACTAGAACTTATCAAGGCATTCCCTTGTGGCGTTCAAGACTTATCAACCTCCATCCCAAGGTTGTGGCGTCTCTCTTCTTCTTCTTCTATACCAAGGTTCGTGCTTCCTTAAGCATTGGGTCAAGGTTTCTTTCTTCTATTCTCCATCTTTTCGATTTAGACTATCTTTCCCTCTTTCTTCCATTTGTTGTGTGTTCTTGAGACTTATTCTCTTTGGGTTCGCATCATTTGGTATCAGAGCCTTAGTTTTTCTAAATCGATTTGGTTATCCTTTTCTTTGTGTTCTTGAGTTTCTATCGTATTTTTGTTTCTTTTCTTTTGCTTAGCAAGCCTTACTTGCTTTGTTGCTCAAAAAAAAAAAAAAAAAAAAAAAAAGAGGAGGAAAAAAAAAAACGGCCAAAAAAAAAAAAAAGAGAAAAAAAAAAAAAAAAAAAGCAAAGAAAGGAAGGAAGGAAAAAAAAAAAAAGAAGAAGAAAAGCCAAAACAAAAAAAAAAAGCAAAAGAGGCTGGAAAAAAAAAAGAAGGAAGTAGAGACTTTGTTTGCAAATTTCTTTTCAAGTATTCTCATTTCATTTCAAGTTAGCCTAGATTAAGTTCTGGCAACTTTCATTTCAGCTCTTATTTCGAGTATTCTCATTTAATTTCAAGTTAGCCTAGATTCAATTCTGGCAGCCAAGATTAAGTTCTGGCAATTTTCCTTTCAGCTCTTATTTCAAGTACTTTCATTTCCTTTAAGTTGCCTAGATTCAATTCTGGCAGCCTAGATTAAGTTCTGGCGACTTTTCTTTCAGCTCTTTAATTCACGTTTTGCTATCTTTCATTTCCGCATTATCTTCAATTTTGCCTAGATTCAATTCTGGCAAATTTCCTTTCAGCACTTCAGTTTTTCAATTCTGCAATTTGCACTTTTGTCTTTAATTCCTATACTTTATCGTTACACCCTTGGGAATATTGATAGTCCACGAACGCTTACAAGGTATTTGCCTCAATTCTCAGTTCAAGTTCTTTAAAGAGCTAACATTCGTGAGTTAGAGTGTTTGAGTGAAACAGGTTGTTCAATGGCGACAAGTGGAGAAGAAGCAAGACCTAGAGAGTCCCTTGATCAACGTGCTTTGAGACAACACTTGGAACGCATGGAAATCCGTTTTAGTCAGATTATGGACAGATTAGAAAAACAAGATGCTGTAATTGCAAGATTGCGACCTAGCCAAGTTGGTAGAGTTCCTTCACGAAGTGCTAGACCATATAACCGTGGTGACCAGGATGATGATGATGATGGCGTATCTGAGGACATTGATGATAGAGCTTCAAGTGGCAGATCAGATCATGCTCGAGTTGGTGGTAGAAGAGGAAGAATGAATGACCATGTGGATAGAAACTTGGGAAATATCAAGATGAAGATTCCTTCATTTCAAGGCAAAAGTGATCCTGAAGCCTATTTGGAGTGGGAAAAGAAAGTGGAATTAGTATTTGATTGTCACAACTATTCTGAAGAAAAGAAGGTAAAACTCGCTGCCGTTGAATTTGTGGATTATGCAATTATTTGGTGGGATCAAATCATTCTAAGCAGGAGAAGAAATAAAGAGAGACCCGTTGGCAGTTGGGAGGAGATGAAGACTATTATGAGAAAGAGATTCATTCCAACACATTATTATCGGGATTTGTATCAACGGTTACAAAGTCTCACACAAGGATCCAAGACTGTGGAGGAATACCACAAAGAGATGGAAATTGCAATGATTCGAGCCAATGTGGAGGAGGATCGAGAAGCAACCATGGCACGATTTTTACAAGGGTTAAATCAAGAAATTGCAAATGTAGTGGAGTTGCAACATTATGTGGAGCTTGAAGACATGGTGCATATGTCCATGAAAGTTGAAAGACAAGTCAAAAGGAAGGGGTCAAACAAGCATGGGGGGCAAAGTTCTCATTCGTCAACTTGGAAATCTAGTTGGAACAAAAGAGATGATAAAGTTGAATCAAAGAAAAAGCCCGATTTTTCAAAGAATAAAGATGCAAGCTCTCCATTGGTCAAGGGAAAGGAACCCCTCCAACCTTCAAGAAATAGAGATATTAAATGCTTTAAGTGCTTGGGAAGGGGACATATCGCATCACAATGCCCAAACAAAAGAATTATGATTTGAAAGACAATGGTGACATCGAAACCGAAAGTGAGTCCGAAGATGATAGTGTCTTGCCCGCATTATTGGAAAGTGATGAAGAGTATCCCGTTGAAGGTGAAGCCCTTGTCACTAGGCGTGCTCTAAATGTGCAAGTGAAAGAAGATAATGAAGAACAACGAGACAACATATTTCATACCCGTTGCCACATCAAAGACAAGGTATGTAGTATGATTATAGATGGGGGAAGTTGCACTAATGTTGCTAGTACTATTTTGGTTGAAAAATTATGCTTACCTACCACTAAGCATCCTAGACCTTATAAACTACAATGGTTGAATGATTGCGGGGAAGTCAAGGTCAACAAGCAAGTGTTGGTTTCATTTTCCATTGGTAGATATCATGATGAGATACTTTGTGATGTAGTGCCAATGCATGCGAGTCATTTACTTTTAGGTAGACCATGGCAATTTGATAGGAAGGTCATGCATGATGGGTTTAAAAATAAGTATTCTTTTATGATGCATGGTAAACATGTAACTCTTGTACCATTGACTCCTAAGCAAGTATATGAAGATCAATTGAGGATCAAAAATGAGAGTGAAAAAAGAAAAGAGTGTGAGAAAAAAGAAAATGAGAAAAAGAAAAAGAATGGAAAAGAAAAAGAGTGTGAAAAAGAAAAGGTGAGGATGAGATGAGTGGAAAAAAGAATGAAAGAGGAAAGGAAATTCAAGAGCAAGAGAGGAAAAAAGGGAGCTTTTATGCAAAAGAAAGAGAGGTTAAGAGAGCGTTTTATGCTTCACAGCCAATAATTGTACTTTTGTACAAGGAGGCCGATTTTAACACTAACGATCTTAACCCTACTTTGCCTAGTGTTGTTAAATCTCTTTTGCAGGAATTTGATGATGTATTTCCTGATGAGGTTCCTGATGGACTGCCACCACTTAGAGGAATAGAGCACCAAATTGATTTCATCCCTGGAGCCGCCATTCCTAATCGGCCAGCCTATAGGTGTAACCCTGCCGAGATAAAAGAACTTCAAAGGCAAGTTGAGGAGTTGATGAAAAAAGGGTACATCCGAGAAAGCTTGAGTCCATGTGCTGTCCCCGTTTTGCTAGTACCAAAGAAGGATGGAACTTGGAGAATGTGCGTTGATTGTAGAGCTATCAACAAGATCACGGTAAAGTATCGTCATCCTATTCCTAGATTAGATGATATGCTAGATGAACTACATGGCTCTTGCATTTTCTCTAAAATTGATTTGAAGTCGGGCTATCATCAAATTCGCATGCGTGAGGGAGACGAATGGAAAACTGCATTTAAGACTAGGTATGGTTTGTACGAATGGTTAGTAATGCCCTTTGGGCTTACTAATGCACCTAGTACTTTCATGAGGTTAATGAACCACATTTTGCGTGCTTTTATTGGAAATTTTGTCGTAGTATATTTGATGACATCTTGATTTATAGCAAAAATTTAGAGGAGCATTTACAACATTTACAAAATGTTCTAATTGTTTTGCGAAATGAAAAGTTGTATGCTAACCTTCAAAAATGTTCTTTTTGCACTAATCAAATTGAGTTTCTTGGTTATATTGTTAGTGCTAACGGAATAGCAGTTGATGAGAAGAAGGTTAAGGCTATTCGTGAATGGCCAACACCAAAAACAATAACTGAGGTACGTAGCTTCCATGGTTTGGCAAGTTTCTACAGAAGGTTTGTTAAGAATTTTAGCACTTTAGCTGCACCGTTGACTGAAATTGTTAAAAAGAATGTTGGATTTCATTGGGATAGTGAACAGGATTCTGCCTTCAATTCACTTAAGGAGAAATTAAGTTCTGCACCTTTACTTGCATTACCTAACTTTGCTAAAACTTTTGAAATTGAGTGTGATGCATCAGGAATAGGTATTGGAGCTGTACTAATACAAGAAGGTCGACCCCTTGCTTATTTTAGTGAGAAATTGAGTGGAGCAGCTTTGAACTACCCCACTTATGACAAAGAGATGTATGCTTTGGTGAGGGCTTTAGAGACTTGGCAGCACTACTTGTGGCCCAAAGAGTTTGTCATTCACACTGATCATGAATCATTGAAGCACTTGAAGAGCCAAAGTAAGTTGAATCGACGTCATGCGAAATGGGTGGAGTTCATTGAATCATTTCCTTATGTGATCAAGTATAAACGAGGTATGGAAAATACTGTTGCAGATGCTTTATCTCGAAGGTATACCTTGCTCTCTACTTTGAACACTAAATTGTTAGGATTTGAATACATTAAAGATCTATATTCTAAAGATCCCGACTTTGGAAATGTATTTGAAGTTTGTGAGCATGCTGCATTTGGGAAGTTTTATAGGCATGAGGGATTTCTATTTAGAGTTAATAGGTTATGTGTGCCTAACTGTTCATTGCGGGAATTATTAGTCCAAGAAGCCCATGGTGGGGGACTAATGGACATTTTGGAGTGCGAAAAACACTTGATGTTTTGTTGGAGCATTTCTTTTGGCCACATATGAAAGGAGATGTTGTAAAATTTTGTGAGAAGTGTATCACATGTAGGCAAGCAAAATCTAAATCTTTACCTCATGGGTTGTATACGCCTCTACCAATTCCTAGTGAACCTTGGGTTGATATTTCTATGGACTTTATTGTAGGATTACCAAGGTCAAAACGTGGTATGGATTCTATTTTCGTGGTCGTAGACAGATTTTCCAAAATGGCTCATTTTATTCCTTGTAAGAAAACAGATGATGCTAACCATATTGCTGATCTTTTTTTAGGGACATTGTGCGACTTCATGGAGTGCCGAAAAGCATAGTTTCAGATCGTGATGCAAAGTTTCTAAGCTACTTTTGGAAGACGCTATGGGGCAAGTTGGGAACAAAGTTATTGTTTTCTACAACGTGTCATCCACAAACAGATGGACAAACTGAGGTAGTAAATCGAACCTTAGCTACTTTATTAAGAGCTATCATTCAAAAGAATTTAAAGGGTTGGGAAGATTGCTTACCACATGTTGAATTTGCATATAATAGATCTATACATTCTGCTACAAAGTGTTCACCTTTTGAAGTAGTATATGGTTTCAATCCGCTAACTCCTTTGGATTTATCACCTTTGCCTATCTCTGAGCATGCTAGTTTGGATGGTACTAAGAAAGCTGAATTTGTGAAACAAATGCACGAGAAAGTAAGGATGCAAATTGAAAAGAAGACTGAACAATATGCTACGCAAGCCAACAAGGGACGAAAGAAAATGATCTTTGAACCCGGTGATTGGGTTTGGGTTCATATGAGAAAGGAGAGATTTCCTGCTAAACGTCGTACTAAGTTGCATCCAAGAGGAGATGGACCATTTCAAGTGGTGGCGCGAATCAATGATAATGCCTACAAGCTTGACTTGCCGGGTGAGTATAATGTGAGTTCACATTTAATGTTTCTGATCTCTCTCCCTTTGATGTAGGTAATCAAGATTCGAGGACGAATCCTTTTGAGGAGAGGGGGAATGATGGAGACAAAGGAAGTGAACAAGTTGCCCAACAAGCTAACGATATGGATCATGCTCAACCCCACTCTAGAAGTTGTTGATCCATTATGCATCAAAGGGGGCCCAATTACAAGGGCTANAAATGGGCTTCCTTTTGGCCTTTTAGGGTTTTTAGGTCACCCTATAGCTATAAATATATGGGGTGGCGGCCACAACATGTAACTTTTGGCTTATTCAATCTACTACATGGTGAGGCTCTCACTTGTTGGTTCTTCATTGAACTAGAACTTATCAAGGCATTCCCTTGTGGCGTTCAAGACTTATCAACCTCCATCCCAAGGTTGTGGCGTCTCTTTTCTTCTTCTTCTATACCAAGGTTCGTGCTTCCTTAAGCATTGGGTCAAGGTTTCTTTCTTCTATTCTCCATCTTTTCGATTTAGACTATCTTTCCCTCTTTCTCCATTTGTTGTGTGTTCTTGAGACTTATTCTCTTTGGGTTCGCATCATTTGGTATCAGAGCCTTAGTTTTTCTAAATCGATTTGGTTATCCTTTTCTTTGTGTTCTTGAGTTTCTATCGTATTTTTTGTTTCTTTTCTTTTGCTTAGCAAGCCTTACTTGCTTTGTTGCTCAAAAAAAAAAAAAAAAAAAAGAGGAGGAAAAAAAAATCGGCCAAAAGAAAAAAAAAGAGAGAAAGAAAAAAAAAAAGAAGCAAAGAAAGGAAGGAAGGAAGAAAAAAAAAGAAGAAGAAAAGCCAAAACAAAAAAAAAGCAAAAGAGGCTGGAAAAAAAAAGAAGGAAGTAGAGACTTTGTTTGCAAATTTCTTTTCAAGTATTCTCATTTCATTTCAAGTTAGCCTAGATTAAGTTCTGGCAACTTTCATTTCAGCTCTTATTTCGAGTATTCTCATTTAATTTCAAGTTAGCCTAGATTCAATTCTGGCAGCCAAGATTAAGTTCTGGCAATTTTCCTTTCAGCTCTTATTTCAAGTACTTTCATTTCCTTTAAGTTGCCTAGATTCAATTCTGGCAGCCTAGATTAAGTTCTGGCGACTTTTCTTTCAGCTCTTTAATTCACGTTTTGCTATCTTTCATTTCCGCATTATCTTCAATTTTGCCTAGATTCAATTCTGGCAAATTTCCTTTCAGCACTTCAGTTTTTCAATTCTGCAATTTGCACTTTTGTCTTTAATTCCTATACTTTATCGTTACACCCTTGGGAATATTGATAGTCCACGAACGCTTACAAGGTATTTGCCTCAATTCTCAGTTCAAGTTCTTTAAAGAGCTAACATTCGTGAGTTAGAGTGTTTGAGTGAAACAGGTTGTTCAATGGCGACAAGTGGAGAAGAAGCAAGACCTAGAGAGTCCCTTGATCAACGTGCTTTGAGACAACACTTGGAACGCATGGAAATCCGTTTTAGTCAGATTATGGACAGATTAGAAAACAAGATGCTGTAATTGCAAGATTGCGACCTAGCCAAGTTGGTAGAGTTCCTTCACGAAGTGCTAGACCATATAACCGTGGTGACCAGGATGATGATGATGATGGCGTATCTGAGGACATTGATGATAGAGCTTCAAGTGGCAGATCAGATCATGCTCGAGTTGGTGGTAGAAGAGGAAGAATGAATGATCATGTGGATAGAAACTTGGGAAATATCAAGATGAAGATTCCTTCATTTCAAGGCAAAAGTGATCCTGAAGCCTATTTGGAGTGGGAAAAGAAAGTGGAATTAGTATTTGATTGTCACAACTATTCTGAAGAAAAGAAGGTAAAACTCGCTGCCGTTGAATTTGTGGATTATGCAATTATTTGGTGGGATCAAATCATTCTAAGCAGGAGAAGAAATAAGAGAGACCCGTTGGCAGTTGGGAGGAGATGAAGACTATTATGAGAAAGAGATTCATTCCAACACATTATTATCGGGATTTGTATCAACGGTTACAAAGTCTCACACAAGGATCCAAGACTGTGGAGGAATACCACAAAGAGATGGAAATTGCAATGATTCGAGCCAATGTGGAGGAGGATCGAGAAGCAACCATGGCACGATTTTTACAAGGGTTAAATCAAGAAATTGCAAATGTAGTGGAGTTGCAACATTATGTGGAGCTTGAAGACATGGTGCATATGTCCATGAAAGTTGAAAGACAACTCAAAAGGAAGGGGTCAAACAAGCATGGGGGGCAAAGTTCTCATTCGTCAACTTGGAAATCTAGTTGGAACAAAAGAGATGATAAAGTTGAATCAAAGAAAAAGCCCGATTTTTCAAAGAATAAAGATGCAAGCTCTCCATTGGTCAAGGGAAAGGAACCCCTCCAACCTTCAAGAAATAGAGATATTAAATGCTTTAAGTGCTTGGGAAGGGGACATATCGCATCACAATGCCCAAACAAAAGAATTATGATTTTGAAAGACAATGGTGACATCGAAACCGAAAGTGAGTCCGAAGATGATAGTGTCTTGCCCGCATTATTGGAAAGTGATGAAGAGTATCCCGTTGAAGGTGAAGCCCTTGTCACTAGGCGTGCTCTAAATGTGCAAGTGAAAGAAGATAATGAAGAACAACGAGACAACATATTTCATACCCGTTGCCACATCAAAGACAAGGTATGTAGTATGATTATAGATGGGGGAAGTTGCACTAATGTTGCTAGTACTATTTTGGTTGAAAAATTATGCTTACCTACCACTAAGCATCCTAGACCTTATAAACTACAATGGTTGAATGATTGCGGGGAAGTCAAGGTCAACAAGCAAGTGTTGGTTTCATTTTCCATTGGTAGATATCATGATGAGATACTTTGTGATGTAGTGCCAATGCATGCGAGTCATTTACTTTTAGGTAGACCATGGCAATTTGATAGGAAGGTCATGCATGATGGGTTTAAAAATAAGTATTCTTTTATGATGCATGGTAAACATGTAACTCTTGTACCATTGACTCCTAAGCAAGTATATGAAGATCAATTGAGGATCAAAAATGAGAGTGAAAAAAGAAAAGAGTGTGAGAAAAAAGAAAATGAGAAAAAGAAAAAGAATGGAAAAGAAAAAGAGTGTGAAAAAAGAAAAGGTGAGGATGAGATGAGTGGAAAAAAGAATGAAAGAGGAAAGGAAATTCAAGAGCAAGAGAGGAAAAAAGGGAGCTTTTATGCAAAAGAAAGAGAGGTTAAGAGAGCGTTTTATGCTTCACAGCCAATAATTGTACTTTTGTACAAGGAGGCCGATTTTAACACTAACGATCTTAACCCTACTTTGCCTAGTGTTGTTAAATCTCTTTTGCAGGAATTTGATGATGTATTTCCTGATGAGGTTCCTGATGGACTGCCACCACTTAGAGGAATAGAGCACCAAATTGATTTCATCCCTGGAGCCGCCATTCCTAATCGGCCAGCCTATAGGTGTAACCCTGCCGAGATAAAAGAACTTCAAAGGCAAGTTGAGGAGTTGATGAAAAAAGGGTACATCCGAGAAAGCTTGAGTCCATGTGCTGTCCCCGTTTTGCTAGTACCAAAGAAGGATGGAACTTGGAGAATGTGCGTTGATTGTAGAGCTATCAACAAGATCACGGTAAAGTATCGTCATCCTATTCCTAGATTAGATGATATGCTAGATGAACTACATGGCTCTTGCATTTTCTCTAAAATTGATTTGAAGTCGGGCTATCATCAAATTCGCATGCGTGAGGGAGACGAATGGAAAACTGCATTTAAGACTAGGTATGGTTTGTACGAATGGTTAGTAATGCCCTTTGGGCTTACTAATGCACCTAGTACTTTCATGAGGTTAATGAACCACATTTTGCGTGCTTTTATTGGAAATTTTGTCGTAGTATATTTTGATGACATCTTGATTTATAGCAAAAATTTAGAGGAGCATTTACAACATTTACAAAATGTTCTAATTGTTTTGCGAAATGAAAAGTTGTATGCTAACCTTCAAAAATGTTCTTTTTGCACTAATCAAATTGAGTTTCTTGGTTATATTATTAGTGCTAACGGAATAGCAGTTGATGAGAAGAAGGTTAAGGCTATTCGTGAATGGCCAACACCAAAAACAATAACTGAGGTACGTAGCTTCCATGGTTTGGCAAGTTTCTACAGAAGGTTTGTTAAGAATTTTAGCACTTTAGCTGCACCGTTGACTGAAATTGTTAAAAAGAATGTTGGATTTCATTGGGATAGTGAACAGGATTCTGCCTTCAATTCACTTAAGGAGAAATTAAGTTCTGCACCTTTACTTGCATTACCTAACTTTGCTAAAACTTTTGAAATTGAGTGTGATGCATCAGGAATAGGTATTGGAGCTGTACTAATACAAGAAGGTCGACCCCTTGCTTATTTTAGTGAGAAATTGAGTGGAGCAGCTTTGAACTACCCCACTTATGACAAAGAGATGTATGCTTTGGTGAGGGCTTTAGAGACTTGGCAGCACTACTTGTGGCCCAAAGAGTTTGTCATTCACACTGATCATGAATCATTGAAGCACTTGAAGAGCCAAAGTAAGTTGAATCGACGTCATGCGAAATGGGTGGAGTTCATTGAATCATTTCCTTATGTGATCAAGTATAAACGAGGTATGGAAAATACTGTTGCAGATGCTTTATCTCGAAGGTATACCTTGCTCTCTACTTTGAACACTAAATTGTTAGGATTTGAATACATTAAAGATCTATATTCTAAAGATCCCGACTTTGGAAATGTATTTGAAGTTTGTGAGCATGCTGCATTTGGGAAGTTTTATAGGCATGAGGGATTTCTATTTAGAGTTAATAGGTTATGTGTGCCTAACTGTTCATTGCGGGAATTATTAGTCCAAGAAGCCCATGGTGGGGGACTAATGGGACATTTTGGAGTGCGAAAAACACTTGATGTTTTGTTGGAGCATTTCTTTTGGCCACATATGAAAGGAGATGTTGTAAAATTTTGTGAGAAGTGTATCACATGTAGGCAAGCAAAATCTAAATCTTTACCTCATGGGTTGTATACGCCTCTACCAATTCCTAGTGAACCTTGGGTTGATATTTCTATGGACTTTATTGTAGGATTACCAAGGTCAAAACGTGGTATGGATTCTATTTTCGTGGTCGTAGACAGATTTTCCAAAATGGCTCATTTTATTCCTTGTAAGAAAACAGATGATGCTAACCATATTGCTGATCTTTTTTTTAGGGACATTGTGCGACTTCATGGAGTGCCGAAAAGCATAGTTTCAGATCGTGATGCAAAGTTTCTAAGCTACTTTTGGAAGACGCTATGGGGCAAGTTGGGAACAAAGTTATTGTTTTCTACAACGTGTCATCCACAAACAGATGGACAAACTGAGGTAGTAAATCGAACCTTAGCTACTTTATTAAGAGCTATCATTCAAAAGAATTTAAAGGGTTGGGAAGATTGCTTACCACATGTTGAATTTGCATATAATAGATCTATACATTCTGCTACAAAGTGTTCACCTTTTGAAGTAGTATATGGTTTCAATCCGCTAACTCCTTTGGATTTATCACCTTTGCCTATCTCTGAGCATGCTAGTTTGGATGGTACTAAGAAAGCTGAATTTGTGAAACAAATGCACGAGAAAGTAAGGATGCAAATTGAAAAGAAGACTGAACAATATGCTACGCAAGCCAACAAGGGACGAAAGAAAATGATCTTTGAACCCGGTGATTGGGTTTGGGTTCATATGAGAAAGGAGAGATTTCCTGCTAAACGTCGTACTAAGTTGCATCCAAGAGGAGATGGACCATTTCAAGTGGTGGCGCGAATCAATGATAATGCCTACAAGCTTGACTTGCCGGGTGAGTATAATGTGAGTTCCACATTTAATGTTTCTGATCTCTCTCCCTTTGATGTAGGTAATCAAGATTCGAGGACGAATCCTTTTGAGGAGAGGGGGAATGATGGAGACAAAGGAAGTGAACAAGTTGCCCAACAAGCTAACGATATGGATCATGCTCAACCCACTCTAGAAGTTGTTGATCCATTATGCATCAAAGGGGGCCCAATTACAAGGGCTAAGGCTAAAAAGATGAAAGAAGCACTTAACGTGCTAATTGAAGATGTGAAAGCCAAAGCGACCATTGAAGAAGGTTTGACCAAGAGCAAGTCTTACGGCTTAGTCAACCTAATTCAAGCCTTAGATGAGCTTAATTAGTATCCTTAGTCTCTTGTCTATGTAAGAAGGATATTTTAATTTTGTAGGTTCAATTTAGGCCCAATTTCTAGCTTTATTTGGGTTGTAATGGTGCCAAGAGCTCAATAGGCCTATGTAGTCTATATAGGCCTTTACTAAATGGGCTTCCTTTTGGCCTTTTAGGGTTTTTAGGTCACCCTATAGCTATAAATATATGGGGTGGCGGCCACAACATGTAACTTTTGGCTTATTCAATCTACTATATGGTGAGGCTCTCACTTGTTGGTTCTTCATTGAACTAGAACTTATCAAGGCATTCCCTTGTGGCGTTCAAGACTTATCAACCTCCATCCCAAGGTTGTGGCGTCTCTTTTCTTCTTCTTCTATACCAAGGTTCGTGCTTCCTTAAGCATTGGGTCAAGGTTTCTTTCTTCTATTCTCCATCTTTTCGATTTAGACTATCTTTCCCTCTTTCTTCCATTTGTTGTGTGTTCTTGAGACTTATTCTCTTTGGGCTCGCATCAGGAAGTCATTGGGGCTCATGATTAGGGTTAGCCCTAACCTTTAGTCCACCTTCCTAGGGCTGGCCGAAACTTATAAGGCCATGGGGGCATGGAAAATTTCCATTAAAATCCCCAACCAATCATTAACCATCAATTATATCTTACCATAGGGCACTTGGGGCCCTTACTTGAAATAAATCCTAACTTTTACCCTATTAACCCATCTTGGCCGAAACTCATAGGGTCTCTAGGCCATGTGAAAATTTACATAAATCACCCTCCATCTCCCTTATATCATGATAATACATAAAATATATACTTGAAGTTTAAGACCCAACCCTACCCATGGGTTCTTGAAGTTGGCCGAAACCCTAGGGGATCCTAGGGTACCCCAAAAATTCTCAAAAAATATATTTAATCTCTAAACATCATGAGAGCATATTAGACAACATGATTTAGATTTTTATCATCATTATAGACCAAGAACCCATGGTGGCCGAAACCTATAAGGCTAGGTTCATGGGTTTCCTTTGGTTTTCCAACATAAACATCACATACAAAACTATCATATCATGTTAATCTTCAAGAAAAGTCATTATACAACAAGTGAGGGAGTCTTACCTTGGTGGATCTTGATTATAAACCTTAGATTTGAGAGAAGGATGGAAATCTTGTTGCCTCTTGACCACCCTTAGCCCTTGTACTCTTATGAAAATCTTAGATCTTGGAGATGAAGCCTTGGTGGAAATATTTCCAAGGGAGAACCTCTCCTTGAGGTTTCGGCTAGAATGAGGAGGGAGGAGGGGAGCAAATGCAATTGATGGAAGGAAGAAAGAAACTCCCAAACCCCCCTCTTTATCACCCATTAAGGAGGTAAATGAAGAGTCTCTCCATGACCCTTCATCTTCTCCTAAGCCTTAATCAATCTCAATTTCATTTCCTTATAACATTCCCTTGCTAGATGATTTGGTTAGAGCATACATGGTTGTAGAAGAGGTCCAAGGTTCAATCCTTGGCCCATGCACCTTATTTTTTATTTTATTTTTCCTTTTATTTTCTATTATTTTCCCCAAAATTCCCAAAATTCTCTAAAAATTCTCCCATAATTATGTTAATATTTCTCATTAAAACCCTTTTATATTTATGTAAATTTCTATCTAAAATTCTCCAATAATTATGGTACCAAAAAGCCCCATATAAGGCCCATTAGTACTTAACTTCTCAATTTAAATGAGAAAATATGGATTTCTAGGCCAAATTTTATATTAATATTTCTAGGTCCCTCGAAAAATTATCTAGACATGCTCAATATTTTAAGAAAATATTAAGAGAATTTTCCGGGTCGTTACACTATATTTACCGCTTCTGCCCAAAATTGGTTAGCTTGGTTATATTCGTTGAGCATGGTCCTAGCGGCTTGCTAAAGAGTTCTATTCTTTCTCTCAACTATACAATTTTGTTGGGGAGTTCTAGGGCAGGAAAACTCATGGATATACCCATTAATTTTACTAAACTCCTCAAATTTTTGATTTTCAAACTCTCCCCCATGATCACTCCTAAGTCTTTTAATTTTAGTATCATTTTAATTTTCAATAATTTTGCACAAGTTTTTAAAAGAATTAAAGGTTTCATCCTTAGTTTTTAAGAACCTAACCCAGGTGAATCTGGAGTAATCGTCGATGATTACTAAGTAGTACCGATTCCCGCTTAGTGACTTGGCTCCATGTGAATCAAATAGGTATAGGTGTAGGAGCTCAAGTGTGGTTTGGGTTAAGTCTGATTGGGTTAGTTTATGAGTTGACTTGGTTTATTTGCCTTGTTGACATGAATTATAAATTGTATTGTCAACGTTTTTAAGTTTTGGTACACCTTTAATTAAACCAAGTTGAGTTACTTTAGAGATTAGTTTGGTATTAGTGTGACCTAATCTCCTATGCCAAAGGTTAGTTTCTTCTAATTGAGTCAGAAAATATTTGGGTACTAAGGGTAGATTAATTGTGTAAACATTATTTTTCCTACTACCCTTAAGTGTTATTTCTGAATCTTGGTGATTTCTAATAATGCAGTCAGAGTTGGTGAAGGTAACTATGTAACTAGTATCACAGAGTTGGCTAATGCTAAGCAAATTGAACTTGAAACTTTCAACCAATTGCACTTTCTTAATAATGAAATCAGAATTAAGTTCAATGTTACCTGACCCAATTACTTTGAGTGTAGCATTGTTGCCAAATGCTATTGAGCCTAGGTTTTTGAACATGATTTTGGTGAACTTCAATTTATCCCCAGTCATGTGTGTGGAGCATCCACTATCCAACATCCATTAGTCACTAGTAGAATTTTCTTAATTTACTTCGGATATTCACCGAAGTCATAGATAGATAATTACCGAAGTAGACGCACGTGAAGTAAAAAGGCATTATTTTACTTCGTCATATCACCGAAGTCATATCCATGAAAATAGCGAAGTCTTTTACCAGTTCAAAGAGGCAAACCGGTTCAGATTTGAACCGATTCTGAAGTAAAAACTTGTCTTTTACTTCGTTGGTTTTGTAAAGTGCTGAAGTAATCGATGATATATAACTTTACAGTTTAAATTGATTGTCGAAGTAAAAAAATATTTGTTGCTTTAGTAGTTTTGTAATGCGATGAAGTAATAGATGATATATAACTTCACAGTTTACATTAATTGTCGAAGCAAATATATTTTATAACTTTGTAAGTATTTATATTTATCGAAGTATATAGTATTATGTTATTTCACCATCAAATTTTATTATTGAAGTAAATAATCATATTTTATTATAATATAATTCTAATTTAATGAAGTAATTGTCGATTACCACCACACTAATTTAATAAAAGAGTACCACCACACTAATTTAATAAAAGAATGAAGTAAAAAAATATTTTACTTTATTAAAATTAAACAATATTTTATTATACAATAATATTTCAATATATATATATACAACTTAAATGCATTAATTAAACTGAATAATTATCCATTCAAAATGATGAATAATAGACAAGTATATATCCATAAATCCACAAGTATATATAACCAAAATACATATCCACAAGTATATCCAAAATTCAAAATGAAAGAACAAAATATGTATCCTAAGTACACCACCAATTTAGACACCTACATATGAGTAGACGAATTCACTCCATTCTCTTCTGATATCATCATATTCGAATTGTTGATAATATTGATTCTTCATTGTTCCTGTAAACTTTTATGCAAACATACAAAATACATTAGATTCATCTAACTATAATAGTTTATCTCAATCATAAACCACAGCATATAATAAAAACAAAACCTATCATGCAGAAGTTTGAATGCAAAAGTTTGAATGTAACTGGATGCCTTTTGAATCTAGATAATATAACTGGATGCCTCCTGAATCTAGATAATATAACTGGATGCCTTTATAACTAACTATAAATTTTCTATCATTCTATATTTCTACTGGTGCTTATATCAGCAAATTGGTACAACAATCAAAACTCAAGTTGTACACATAAACTTCAAATTATATGAGAATTCTGGGTATCCTACAGTTAAAAAATGATAAAACATATATGATATAAGAAAGAGGTTTGTTTTAATCATAAGAATCGATATACAGGAGAAGGAAGAAACAGAATTTATCTTTCACCACCAACAACACGGACAACACATGTACCAGTTGGAACAGTTTTATCCTCGTAATAGTGAACCTAATAAATGAAGCCAAGAGAATATCTAGTAGAGAACCATATAGAAGAATGATAAAATAGCAAGCAAAATAAGCCAGCAAGGGTAGACTTACATTAACACCTGTAGCATTTGAATTTTTCTTCATTTCCTCTCCAAATTTGTCCTTCCCAATGCATCCCATGTAGCTTGTTGCACCAGGAATTTGTAGCATCCACTATAAACAATGCAGCAGTGACACTGTTAGCATTCACAATATTCTCCAATGAATATATATGATACTCACAATAATACCTACCTGAGCAACCCTGATTGAATTTTGAGTCTCTCCTAAAAAGATAAATTAGCAAAGATGAAGATACTATGCACAAGCCTCTAGCATTATTAACATCTAATGATATGCATTACCTCCAGCAATGCATTCAACATTAGATTTTGCAACCAACTCATCAAACCTGGTCCAAAATCAAGGAAGATTAAAAATTTTGGTTCATCAAATGGAAGATAGAGAATAAATGAAACGTCAATTACCATAGGTTGATAGAAGTGAATGATAACAAAGGGAAAGGCAATAATTGCTAGTATGACATTATACAAACGGTAAGAAAAAGAAATATTGGCATTCAACTTGTGTCCTAGGCGACAATAAAAGGAACCAAATAATCTGCAAGGTCAAGACACTCGAACAATCATATTAAGAGGAACCTACATAGGCATATGCTTTTCCTCCGCCAAAATTGCATTATTTATCTTGATGTCATATCTGAAAGAACAAAACATACAAATAGGTAAGTCTTCTCATTAGAGATACAAGCTAAAGAAAAGGACAATTAGTCCAAATCTTGGTTATCCACCAGCAAGACTTCGAACCCATTTAACTATGTGATTGTTAAAATAAAATGTTTAAAATTTTGAGAATATTTTATATTCTACAAGCTAACATCCGCTTAGCTCCAGAAAATAAAATTAGTTTAGATCTGTACGGTAAGAATTAGATCTGGCTGTGACATTAAAACTGAGTCCTAAGATATCAATAGACATCTCTCAGTTAATAAAGAATAATATATGAAAAGTTTCAGAATATAAAAGGTGCATCAAGATCATGGTGACTGTCTTAAGGGCAATACCTAATTCAAAAACCAGACATAACAGCAATAACTAGTTCAAAAACAAGTACTAGATCAAAATCAATAAACTATCAGGGCAAAAGAAGGGAAAGGAATTCAGACACCCTGCAATTTAGACACCCAGTTACATTCAGCTACCTAGGAATTCAGATTAACTTATGTTTTGCACAAGTTTAACTTCACCTTGTGCAAACATCACCTGATTCAGGCGAAGTCTATTATCATAAGTTTAAATTGCACAAGTAATGTTAACTTCTGTAATTCAGACACAACTAATGTTAACTTGTGCAATTCAGACACATGAAAACTTGTGCACAACTAATGTTAACTTCACCTGATTAATTGGACAATTCAGACACCCTGCAATTTAACTTCACCTTGTGTCAAAGTTACCATCATCTTCTCCGATGAACTTCACCTTATTCTTTCTCCAACTTCCGACAAGAAAAGGGGTTTCCGCAAGGACACACACTCTGGATCAGAACCAACACGAGAGTAGATGGTTGGCTAAGGCTCCGACAGCTCTATCCGATGAAGAGGCAGCGATCGTTGCGCAAGAAAGATGCGCCCGGCGGCTCCCTTCGCCAGATCGCCGATATCGCCGTGCGCGAGAGCCGGTGCTCGTCTCCGACAAAAAGGAGAGCAAGGGAGAGAGAGAGAGATCGGGAGAGGGGGCGACGTTGGCTTGGGATTGGCACCGACGATGAGGGGTGGCGACCGACTGGGGGAGATCGGCGGCATTGGCGATGAAGTGGAGGGCGGCTCGGCGGCGTCGGGCGAAGAGGGGAGAAAGGGATCAAGTATGGGTTTAGGGCTAGGGCACCGGAGCTGAGGTTTAATAGAGAAGTTTTTCTCTCATATATATATATATATATATATATATATATCGGTTCAGATTTTATTTTGTTTTACCGGTTCAATTTTATTACTTCACCATTTAAAATTATAAACATTTTTGTAAGCCTTATTACTTCATTAAATAAAAATTATGAAGTAATTGTTATTAAAAATTAGAAGTAAAATCCATTTTATAATCTATGAAGTCTAAAACTATATTTACTACGCCAATTTTATTATCAAAGTTTATTAATATATATTACTTCGTCATTAATCGTCGCCGAAGTAGTTATTGGCGAAGTCTATTATCAAAATTCTACTAGTGATTCTGATTTAATATGGCTCTTCTTCTTGCAAATAATTACATATATTATCCCTATTTTTGGATTTTGACCTGCCCCTGATATTACCACCAGAGCTTTTCTTCTAAGTCCTTCCTCGAATAATAAGACCCTCACCCTGAGCCTCAGATCCTTCAATAAAATGTTTCATTTTCTCTTTCAAAAATAATGAATCATAAACTTCATTCAAAGTATGAGTATCACGACTATATAAAATAGTATCTCTAAAAGTAGTATATGACAAGGATAAAGAACACAGTAAGATCAATGCTAAATCTTTATCGTTATATTTGACCTCCAAAGCCTCTAGGTCAGAGACGATTTCCTTAAATATGGTCAAGTGATCTCTTAACGATGTAACTTCTGCCATGCGATGAGAATACAAACATTGTTTCAGATCCAGTTAGCTCGTAAGACTTTTTATCATGCACAACTGCTCCAGTTTTAGCCATAGTGCAGCATCGAATTTCTCCTTCAAAACATCCTATAAAATCTCATTCGATAGGTGAAGGTGGATCTGAGATAGGGTTTTTCGATCCTTACGTTCCTTTTCCTCCTTTTTCCATGTTGAGGGCATGTTGTCTATCCCGAATAGTGTGTCGTCCAAGTCCAAATGCGCCAGCGCCGCTTGCATCTTAACCTACCATATCGTAAACCTGGTGTTGCGATCCAAAAGCGGAATATCATACTTCATTCTTGCCGTTGTCATTAATCCCGGTTGAAATTCACAAAATCAAACCAACTTGGCTCTGATACCACTTGTTACAAGATTACGATGAAAAACGACAACAAAATAATAGAGAACACATAAGATTTACGTGGGAAAACCCTTGACGGGAGAAAAACCACGGGCAGAGGAGAAAAATCACTATGAATGGTAGAATACAATGTCGGCCGCTCAAATCCTTAATAATCATACAAAACCCTAATAATAATAAGCCATTTAAATAGGGAACGATTTGTACCACGAGGGCTTCGCCCCTGCACCCTCGTGCCTCAGTGGTGGGCTCCTCCGCTACCACCACTGAGCCCTAATTTTTTTTCTTCATAATTTAGTTTTCACTATATATATCGCACCGCGATCTTTTTGGGCCGGATCAAACTGAATTCGGGTCACCAAACTCTAACAATATATTTGATACGTTAATTAAATACGCAGATTACTTAATATGGAACGTTTTAATGAGTCAGAAAAATCAAACATCAAGTATTAGAAAGATCTATTGGATTAAGAAGATTGGATACTAAGCAAAAGAGTCTTAATGTACATATCAGAAGGATCAAATATCGATAGAAGACCAGATAAGTTGATCTAACAGAGCACTTGATAGGTCAGCTAGATTAGACATTAAGCAAAGTCCTAATAGATCGATCGGACACGAAGCAAAAGCAGAAGTCTAAATAGGTAAGTTAGATAAGATATTTGATAAGTAAGATAAGTTCTAAAGAGCTCTTCCATTCTGGAAGGCAATGCTAACGCGTCCCAATTGGGATAGGATAATCTTAGACACTGATCCAATTGAAATAACTAACAAAGATTTTAATGTCGAAATAAGATAGTTCTAACTGTCAGACTCATTCATGTATAACTATATATTTCTAACTCTATTTTATAGGGGCATTATTACTGTTATTACTATACTAACTATTAGTACCTTTGCGTATAGTTAGAGAGGAGGAGGGTGGTGAATAGTTTCTCTTTGATTTTGTCTACAAATGGTTAGCGGAAGTAGGAGAAGAATATAGACAAAATCAAAAACAACTAAAACAATGCTAACTCTTATGATTTACTTGGTCTCCACCTCCTTGAGATGACTAATCTAAGGATCCACACACACACAATTAATCTCCATTATGCTTTTCTCATTTTTAAATCAAGCTTGAAGGTGGAGAAACTCTTACAAGATGATCTCTTCCTCTTACAAGATTAGAATGATTTTTGAAGGAAGAAATTGAGAATTTAAAAGCTTGGAGACTTCAGAACGTGCAAGAGAAATGAGAAGATCAAGTTGTTGCTTCTTCAAGCTCTGAAATCTGCTTTTGTATTACCCTCGACATCAGTCGACTAGTATCATCATCAGTCGACTAATGAGCTTTAACGATCACTGTAAATTGCGTTTGATTTTCTATCGTTAGGTTCCAACGGAAACATATCAGTCGACTGGGACCTGACCCAGTCTACTGATCTTTCTGTTTGGTCCGATGTTGGGTAGCACTCGACTGATTCCTCTTATCAGTCGACCTAACTCTCTATTTGGTGTACCAATCGACTGATCCTCTCATCAGTCGACTGATACCTCATGAATCTGAGATTCTGCTTTCCCTTAGCGTAGAATTATGCCTTCAAACACCTTCCATTAGCCTTGCGCCCTTAGGATGCTTCTGAGCCCTCGACTTCTCATCCTTGCGCTTGCATTGAAGTGCTTCCTTCGACTTTATCATGCTAAGTCTTCTTTTGCCAAGTCTTCATACATGGTCTTTCCTTTGTACCTACTTACTCAAATTTCATGTTAGATCACCAACATTGCTTAACTTAAATTCATTTAACCAAACATCAAAAGTAAATAATGTTTGGAGTATGATTGCATCAATACTAACTTTGTTTTATAGAAAAATAAAGTTTGGGTTGACCGAAAAATTCAGTCGATTGAACAAGGTGGTTTGATCAACCCATCTAAGCAGATAAATACTGATCATATCCGAATCCAGCATAAAAGGAAATAGAAGCCTAGGCGACTAATTAAAAATTTGAGTAATACAAAAGCAGATTGGAGACAATAATGGCAACTTGGGAGGTGTATTTGTAGATTGCTGGTTAAAGTGATAAATGACGCCTATATTAGAGAATAATTATCTCAAAATATTTTTAAATGATCATTCTTGATAACTATTATTTGTATTTGATTTTTTTAACAATCAATTAACAACGAAGAGAAAATATAAAAGTAATTAACATTTGAATTTATCAAATCAAATAAAAATTATTAATAGAGAAAGACTTGGCAGTTGACACTATGTTAAATTCTATTGATACGCAGCAGAAATTTAGAATATAAAATTCAACGGAAATGAGGTGACATTTTAATTGCTGTGATCTCCGACGGGTTCACTATACTCGGGGTATAGTTTGGTTCGAGCCGGTAGTCAGAAGTCACTGTCAGTGTCCAAATGATAATTAAATGTGTACATAAAAAATATCACGTCATTTTCGTTAGATTTCATATTCAAAATTTCTATTCTTGTATTTATCCTCTTAGCAAGGAGAGTAATGAAAAGAATTATTTTTCAATTGTTCTTTCTCATTTATTTGAATAAAATATAAAACCAGATCAATTTAATGATGGTTCAACTTGACTAGAAGGATGTCAATTTTATTCAATTGAGGATTATACTAAAATAAATCAGGTCAGTATACTCATCTTTGTTGATTAAAGTCCAATTAAAGGGTCAATTATTATTTTTATCTCGGTCTCAGGACTCTATCTTAGTCTTAGATTTTTATTTCAATCTCAAGATTCTATCTCAGTCTCATATTTCTATCTCGGTCTCATTACTCCATCTCAGTCTCAGATTTCCATCTCGGTCCCAAGACTCCATCTCGGTCTCAGGATTCCTTCTTAGTCTTAGATTTCTATCACGATCTCAACATCGAACATCACCCTAGTCTTCCTTGTCATCCTTGACAACATCCTCATCTCAGTTTTGGTTGTTGGCATCCCTCTCATAGAGAAAAATCCCAATATCATCTCCTTCAAGGCCACTTTGTACTTATACCATCTCCTTTATCCGTGAAATATGTTTATGCCCTATGCAAGCTCATAGGTGGTAGTTGCGAATATTCCAAGATACGTGGCGTCCTGAGAATGGTGGGGGCGGTTACGAGGTTGTCAGACCCTGATCTCTAGCTTCCCCTCCTTCATAGACATGTCCTGGGATGGGTCTAAGAATCAAAGATGGGCTAGGCCTAGGGTTTAGGATTTTGGATTGTGGAAAGGGTGGGCTAAGCACTAAAATAAAATAACAAAGAAATTCATCGCAACTCGACCTATAAGTGCCATGGGGCACCACCATCAAGAATATGAAAAGCAGGGATATCATCTCTAAAGAGGCCAGCAGCTCACCCCTCCATTGCTATTGAAGAAGAACAACGCAAGTGGTGGAAGGGAGGCACCAACACTAGTGGTCATAGTGATGGTCGGAGTAGTGTGCAACAACTGTGGTTGTGAAAGGATGTTTAAGAGTGTCAGTGGCAGCAACAATGGAGAAAGATGACGGAGAGAGCTTTCTATTCTTGTGGCGATTCTTTTTGGAGTTATTGTCGCCCTCGGGGACGTTGCGGAGGGTGTCATTGTACATCCAATGGTGCTTACAAACAGGGACGGAGTCTGGAATTTCATATCGAGAGGATGATAGGTATGTATTTATATTGAAGGGAGATTGTCGTTTTATTTCCCCTCATTCACCCCCTATTTCTATATCTCATACACTTCTTATACTTAAAAATTGAAAGGGGGTGGGTGATGAGCCCGAACTAGGTGTCACGAATGTGGGTCTCAAAATTTAGATATGTGTAAAGCTGGAAACCCTTTTTACTAGCAGAGATGGTAACGTAGTAAAGGGGCCACAGGTCGTATTTTTCCTAGGGCTAGTTGAGGTTGCTTGATTCGAGCTCCAGTTTATGTGTCGTTGATATTTTTGGGTTTCAAATAAAATCTGGGTTTGATTTCAATTAGAAATGAAATCGCAATGAAAATAAAGGAACTTAACTAAATGAGCTAAACAAAGTAAATGCAACTAAGAAACTCAACCAATGGAAAACCTAATTAACCAAGGCAACTTAACCGAATCTGGAAAACAAATCTGATTTTAATTGCAAACCAAATGCTAAGTAAAAGAATCAAAACAAGGCTGAAATTTTTGATTGAAACTAATGCAAGAACTTCAAACCTAATTGCAGCAATGAAACGTGATACTAATGCCGAAATTAAAATTAAAATGCCGTAACAAACTAGACCTGAAACAAACTAATTTCAAACTCAATGACACACTAGAAACTGCATTCAACTAAACACCAAATCAGTGCCGAAATGGCACTTGATACAAAGTGCAGAATTGAAAACAGACTTGCTACCAAGAGAAGAAAGCTTATGTGCCAAGGCTGATGCGGAGTGCCAAGCTAATTCTAACGATTGAGAATTGAGACTAATCGATTAAGCTTGGAACGTACAGCTATGAATGCAGTGATATGCAGGGATAAATGAAGAAATTCAGAATTCGAAAGACTGATCAAAATAGGGACAAGTTTAATTCAGAAACTCACAAGACAAGCTGAGGTCAAGTGCATAAACCAATGCTTGGAAAGAAATTCAGATAACTCTAACTGATACTCAGAAAGTAGACTGATCAATTCAGAAACGTTGCAGAAACTTGACATAGACAAAACTGCAGAATTGAAGAAATAAACTGCAGAATTTCAGAAACTTGAAGGCAGGAATGCAGCTACAAATTGATTGCAAAATCAAACCAGCAACTAATGTGAAGCAATTGGATGTGAAGTAAACAAATCGGGTGCAGAATTCAGCAGCCAATAAATGCAGAAACTAACTCAAGTGAAACAAAATTTCAAAAACCAAACATGATGTGCCAAAATGAAATAGCTAACTTGCAGAAATTCAGATTCGAAGTTGTGCAGAAACAAACATATGCGAGCTTAAGTCGAGTGCACTAATCCAAAGTAAGATAAGATTCACAAAGCTAGAGCTCACTTGATACACATTCAGGACTGATAAACCGAAACTTGCAAAATAGGAAACTAAAGTTGCAGAAATGGAAGTTGATACGCAAGAACAGGAACACCAAACTGATACGCAGGAATTTAAGTATGCAACAAACTGAAATTAAATGTAACTAGTCACTAACAAGCAATCTAACTAATTAGGATGCGAAATTGAAAACTAACAACTGCAGAAACAATTCAGAACAGAAACTAAGGCAGCTGATACAGAAATTCAGAAACAGAAAATGAAGTGCAGACTTCGAAATTACAGCTAATAACTGAAAATTCACTAAGTAAACTAATCCTTGATTCCTTCCTTAGCTCAAGAACTCCTTGCCGTCACACAAGGGTGAGTCTCGAACCCGTAAGCTCCACAAATCATTGGGAAACTGTCTCTGCGAATCAATCCGAGCCCAACCTCTGCTCAATTCTGAAAACCCATTCGATTTCCTTGATTCAGCTGTGGTTGATTGCGTTGATCGCTTGGGGATGATCCGAGCACTCTAGGGAACCCCTCCAGATAGCTCAGGTGGATGGAAATGGTGCACAACCGAGACCATGGATAGCAAACGGCAAAGCTGACGAAACCTCACTCAACTCTGTTTCTTGGGCAGATTGGAGCTAGAAACTTCACGGAGTCACCTCGCCGACGATCTAGAACTTGCTCTAATGAAGGAATTGAAGTGGTCACGCCTTCGGATGAAGAAATTGAAGAAGAAAAATGAAGAAACGATGAAGAACAATCGAAGAAGGAGACGCTGCGACGAAGACTCGACAAGCTGCGACCTGGGGATGAATAAGTTTAAATACTTTGAAACCAACGGCTGAGATTGATTTGGCTTGATCCAACGGCTGATGCTGCTTTGATCGAACCCAAAATTTGATGATGTTGATTAAGGGTCAGGATCTGCCTCGGGGTAGCTCGGATCTTCCAGATTTGCAATGGATGACCCAGATCAACCTGATCTTTGAATGGACAGTCTAGAGCCCTCTGAGCTTGATCCAATGGTTGAATGATCTCTGATTTGGATGAAAATCTCAGATCTTGACCTCAGTCCTTGATCAGCCTTAAACCTAGCTCGGATTGCCTCAGAGGTTCCCAGATGGCTTAAATCTAGCCGTTTTTGAATCGGACGGCCTAGATTTGTCTGAAGCTTGATCACTCGATCCGGGTCCATTTCTTACTCAAATTTGACCCAGCATAATCTAGGTCCATGATCCTTCCATGCCTACAAAAATAGATTAATAATTTAGTGGTAAAATAATTCAAATGTATCGAGATTTATAATTAAGTCCAAAATAGCAGTAATTTCTAGAACCTAGCATAAATGCAAGATTAAGTAAGTAAAATATGGGTCAAACATGGATTTAATAACCTGAAATGATCAACAAAATAACACTTATCAGTGGGTGCAGTACTGCCTTTGGCTTTGTCCCTTCTTGCAAATTTGACATCCCTCTGTTTTTGTTGTGTCCAATGAACAAAGACTACCATTGCAGTAATATATTCCGATGTATTTGGGGGTGGGGGGGGGGGGGGGGGGCGCTATGGCACAGGATAGCTATAAATTAAACCCGTCTCTAGACATGGCACTATATCCATGTGATGACAACAAACGTTTGTTGGATCTGTTCCCCTCTTCAACCCTTACAATGATGATATTCCAGCTAACATAGAGAGTCTTTTTAATGAACTATATAAGCACTCATGAAGAAAAAGGAGGAGAATTTGATTTTTCTTGAAAACTCCACCTGGTTCTATCTTCCTCCTACTCCTTCATTTTCCATGCATCATCTTAATTAGTAAACCCTAACTTGAATGTTGGAGTAGCTACAGGATCCATCCCATGGGTAGTCTAACCCTCCAATTGAGTGTGTTCTAGGTTCTTTAGACTTCTTCATTGATGATGTCCAGAGTTTACTCAGGTCAACATGTTCAATGATTGGTGGTTTGATAATCCATAATTTTTTAACCGAACCCGCCTATAAGAATCAAATTTGTTCATTTTTGAGGAATAAGGTGTTCGTAATTTTTGGACAACAAAGTCAATGCATACAAGCTTATTTCATTTGCTCAATAGTCAAAACTAAATTAAAAAACAAAATACAAAATGAGATTAGTGAGCATAGTTCATTAGTGTTTATAAAAATTGTATTTTTGTATATATATATAAAAATAATATATTCCATATATAAGATAAATGTTTGAATTAAATTATAAACGACAATTTACCAAATAACGTCGGTGATTATGTGTTTTTCTCGATCACGTATGTGATTTTAAAAATGTCAACAAAAACATAGTCTCTGTCTTCATTGTTTCTTCTCTCTCATTTACTATTCATCTGAATAAAACTTAGCATCACATTTTTTTACTATGTTACTAATTTCAGAAAACTAGCAACTCAATATTTTTATTGATTTTCGAAAATCAACAACACATGGAAACCATCAACACGGTATTACTATGTTTTGACTAATTCTCAAAAATCAACAACCCAGTATTACTAATTTTTCAGCAACATAATGTTATTGATTTTCAAAATCAGTAGCATAATGTTACTGATTTTCAAATGTGTTTACGATTTTCAAAATCAGCAACATGATTTTCAAAATCAGCAACACCGTGTTGCTGATTTTAGAAAATTAGTGACACAGAAAATCTCCTGAATCACACACTTTTTTTCCTGTATTGCTTATTTCTGAAATCAACAACACCATGTTGCTAAACACAGTATTGTTGATTTTTAGAATTACCAACACAATGTTGATAATTTTTGAAGGTATTGTTGATTTTCAAAAATTAGCTGCATAATGTTGCTAATTTTTAAAGGTGTTGTCGATTTTCAAAATTAGCAACATCATGTTGTTGATTTTTGAAAATTAGTAACACAGGAAAATTCTCCAAACCACTTTTTTTTCTGTGTTGCTTATTTTCGAAATCAGCAGCACTGTGTTGTTGAACACAATATTGTTGTTTTTAAGCAACACAATATTGCTGATTTTGAAAATTAAGAACACATTATTATTGATTTTCAGAAATCAACAACACAAACATGATAATTTTTGATTGTATTGTTGATTTTTAGAAACCAGAAATAACATTGTTGCTAACTTAAACATTAAAAAGACATGATTTTTTATTCAGATTGAACTATGCGACAAATAATATATCAAATCAATGATCTTTGAACGAGCTTCAACTTGATATATTATGGGTCCTATAGTTTAACCCGAATCAAAAGTTATGGTCTTTCAAAGTTATAAGTTATTGTTATAGTATAACATGTTGCTAATTTTATGAAACTAACAATGTTGTTGTCGACTTAAACTATGAGAGACCATAAGTTTTAACTTGGATTGAACCCTGGGATGCATAATATGTCAAATTGAAGATTTTTAACCAAACTTTGATTTGATATATTATGCGTTATATAGTTCCGTTGGAATTAAAAGTTATGATCTCTTAAAATTATAACTTATAGTTGTCGCAGCTACGATATCATATTTGCTACAACGTATTGCTAATTTTAAGAAACTAGCAACAATATTATTGCTATCTTAAACTTTGAGAGATCATAACTTTTGATTGGAATTGAACCACGGGACACACAGTATATCAAATCGAAATTCATTTAGATATCTTCGATTTGATATACTGTTCATCTTATGGTAAAATCTAAGTCAAAAGTTATGGCATTTCAAAATTTATGTAGCATACATATTGTAGCAGCTACAAAACCATAGTTGCTACAATTACGAGTTAAATTTTAACAAGTGATAACTTTTGATTCATATTGAACTGTGTGACAAATAATATATCAAATCGAAGATCTTTGAACGAGCTTCGATTTAATATATTATGCGTCTTGTAATTCAACCCAAATCAAATGTCATTGCATCTCAAAGTTTAAGTCAGTAATAATGTTGTTGCTGATTTCGAAAATCAACACCACATTTGAAAATCAACAACAATGTGTTGCTGATTTCTGAAATCAATAACATTATGTTGCTGAAAAATTAGCAATATGTGTTGCTAATTTTTGAAATCAATAACAAGGTTTTACTGATTTCGAAAAATCAGCAACATTGTGTTGCTGATTTCGAAAATCAATAACATCATAAAAAAAGTCGAAAGATTTTTCGTGTTGTTGAATTTCGAAAATCAACAATACGATGTTGTTGATTTTCAAAAATTGACAAAACCTTCGAAAATCAGCAACATTGTTTCAGCAACAACATTGTGTAGCTACTTTTTTTAAATCAGCTAAACAAAATCAACAACATTATATAGTTGATATTTTAAAATTAGCTACACATTATTCTTGCTGATTTCGAAATCAGCTTCACATTGTTGTTGCTGATTTTTAAAAATCAACGACACAACGACACAGTAAAAAAAGTGGTTTGGAATTTTTTTGGATAAACAATAAAAAACAAGAGAGAGAAGTAAAAAGAGAGAGAGAGAATGTTGTTTGGACATTTTCAAACCTACATACTAAATCGCAAAAAACACATAATCACCTATGTTGTTTGGTAAATTGCTGAATTATAAATATTGCAACTTGTTTTAGATAAATTTAAAATGATAAAGAAATTAAAAAATAAATTTGAATAAGTTCAATATACATAAACAAACAAATTTAAAGTAGTTTTTATCTAAGCTTGTTCTGCTTCGTAATATAGCTTTTCAACTTAGGGAGATTGAACCCAAACCTAACATGACCTCTTAAACTTTAAAGAGGCATAATTTATGGCTGGGGAATCAGACCCGGTCTGTGGCCACGTGAACGTATTTCAGATATCTATGTTTATTAGGTGGAACGCTTAACAACCAACTTTTGAGCCCAAATTCCACCATTCGATCTTCAACCAATCCTCTGAAGTTTTTAGTAGTATTTTTAATAATTTTTGTTTTTCAATGATATTTTTGATATTTCTGGTATTTATGAGTCCTATAATCTATCTAAATCAACATCCTATTTATTTTGTTTCAACCTTTGTCAAGCGATTTCATGTTTTAGAGAGATCTCTTTCATTTCTTTATAATATTAGAATTGAGGTTTATATTTTAGGATTTCATTATTTTCTTCGTTTCATGATTTAGTCTATATAAATATATATTTTACTGTATTAGGAATTAATCCTCTTGGATAATATAGTTTTCTATTTTTTTAATGGTTTTTCTTCTTATTTTTTCCTCAATTTTATCTTTTCCTCAATTTTATCTTCTCCAGTCCGTAGGATAATCGTTGTCTTGCTCAATTTCAAGAAATGATGAACTTTTAGAGCTCAATTTCACAAGTACTTTTTGGTAGCATGGGCAAAATCTTTATATCTCTTTGTATTTTTTTTATCTCTTTTTCGGCTTATATAGTCATTTACACTGAAATGAAAATTTATACATTAGACGAGTAATTTGGTTAATTCTCATGCATTATGGCTCTCCATATGGTTCATAGTCAATTCTACACCAAGCCTTTCATTTTCTTTCTTTCCCACCATTTATTGATTCTTTCTGTTTTATAATTAATTTACCCTATTGTAGTAGAAGAGGGGGAGGAGAAAAAAGAAGTTCTCTTTAATCCAAGATTTAAGATGATGTTCAAATCAATGAGTTTCTTTATTTATATGTAGGCTCATATCCTGTAGGGACCAATCATATAAAGCTTGTACGGCATTAATAGTCCATTAATGTTAATAATCAGATTAATGGATTTATACATTGAATTATATCTTAAACGTCCTTCATGTTACATGTATAAAGTGTTAGATCATTTAATTGAGTTTAGTTTGCATAATGATAATTAATTGTGTGTGTTAATCAAGTGTAAACTTACATTATAGAGATTTAAGCCCACTAATAAGGACTTAATCCTTCAAATTTTTCATTGTAAATTATTTTTTATTGAAATCAAAGAATACTTATTCGATATGGAATGTTTAGCTAGGACTTATGTGTTGGTTGTCGTGGATGGAGTCATTCATGGGGCTTTTGCCTGTTCCGATCGATCCTTTGAAGCTTAAAGCTGGCTGTGTTGTTTCATTCCACAATTATAAGAGCATTTTGAGTATTATGGTGATTGTGATAACTAGCTAGGCTACTGCAATTGTCATTGCGACTGATCGAGACAAATTCAATGGAAAAAGTTGGTAAAATCAATGACTTACAGTAGTTTTGCTACTTTCTATATAACTAGATCTTGTGTTTTTCTTATATTAGTTTGGGTTCGTGTTTGGATCTTATTCCCCTACTTATCTTTCTCACTATATTCCTCTTCTCTATTATCAATGTTATTGTCAAGTAAGTTGTGTTGGTGTTAATTAACTATTTGGTTTATTGATTTTTTTAATATCTCGAACACTAGTTTTTTTAAACTAAAATATTAGATAATTGGAAGAATAAAAACATTTGCATGCCTAATTACTATATTTTTCCTGTGAATTTCACAGAAATTATTTTGACATCCAATAGTTTGCAAATTTGTGCAAAAGATATAATAATTAAAAATGATTTAAAGATATAATTCATTTTATTTAAATAAATACTTAAATCATATTTAAAAGTTTAGTTAGATATTGATTATTTTATTTTTGGATAAATATTTTTATGAGAAACAACGAATATGTATTTTTTTTAAAAAAACCTTGAGTAAATAATTTCTTATTTGATCGTTTAAAAAAAGTCAACGGAGCATTAAATTTTTTTTCTAAAAATTAAAAAAATCCTGAGTAAATAACGAGTCAATCATTGACTGTTTAATTCTACAAAATATACATGCAGTACGTATAATGATTGAACAAATGTTTTCCTTCTCTCTCTCTATTTCCTAAAATCTTAACAATTGAAATATGTCTAATTCTTTGTCGATCTTCCCTATCCACTAATAGTTAGAGTTATCAGACGGATCAATCTGTGACGAAATGGATCGACCTATAACATGCCGGTCATTTGGTGAGGCGAGATGGGTCGACCTGTTATCTTGGTGGGTTAGAAAATTTTCAACCCAACTCAATCCAAGATGGGTCGCAGGTTAGATGGGTCAATCCACGGGCCCATCAAAAATTTAAAAAAATAATAAAAAAAAATTATATATTCAACATTTTACTTCGGAAAGGTTTCATCAATCTGTTTCAAGAAATACCCATCAAAAATTTAAAAAAATAATAAAAAAATTGTATATTCAACATTTTACTTCGGAAAGGTTTCATCAATCTGTTTCAAGAAATATATATTTTAAATATAAATGGAAACAAATGAGTACTCATATTTGATGAAAAATATTATTTTTTATTTCAAAATTATAACAAAGAAAGATAATAAATTGATATAAAACTTGACTAACACGTCATTCTCAACCCGTGGGTCAACCTAAGCCCGTCGCGGGCCGACCCGTGTGGGTCGCAGGCCTATGCGGGTTAGCCCATGCGGGTTTGGGTTGCTAAATGTCCAATCCAACCCGCTTAAATTGATTGGTAGGGCGGGACAACCTGATAGTCTCAATCCAAATTGACGGCCCTATTACCAGCTCAGGCATGACAGCTAGTAAGAGCAGTTGGAGAACTCGTCAAATGCATAAGACAAACTTAACCCCACTAGTTCATGCCGTTGTCCGAGTGAAGGAAGAGGATCTTCGATTAGTTATGAGCCGTTCTGAGCCCAATAGGTGAAACATGTGTGAGTTTTGCGTGCACAGAAACAAATAAATTAAATGTAGGCACTTTTCCTTCAAATAATCTCCCGCCCAAATACAACTTCTGAAGTGGAGGAGGTGAAAATTTTAAGGGACGTTTGATTTATTTCATTTTTCAGAAAATCATATTTTCTTATTTTTTAGAAAATAATTTTCTTTCATTCTCTAGTTTTCCAGAAAACGCTATATCTTTTTCTAAAAAACAAGGTTGGAAAATGTAAACCAAACACGTTTTTCAAAAAATTACATTTTCTACAGAAAATGAAAATGAAAAATAAACCTACCAAATACCCCCTTAACATTTCAAAGTTGAGTTGTTCTTCATTTCTTGCATACAAGCGTAAATGATGAAGGTTCCTCATCTTAGTCAATGAGGTACAAAGCTGAGGATAATGGGCTTGTTCCAGCTCCTTAACTGCTAATGATCGGAGCTCTTTCATGTCTCCCAATTGTTGAACAAGCTTCTCATTTGCTTTAACTAATCCTAGAGTTTGTAGATTCTTCCTCATCTTCTCGTTTGCCTCTTCAAGAGTTGGAACACAGCCTACTACAGTTCGTCCTAATTCAATTTCAATTACAGTAAAAGTAGGAGATGAAGTTGCTTCAATTGTCATACCATGTGGAAGCTTCCTTATATTGGTATCCCAGAGTAATAGAATTTGAGTTTTCTTTTAATCGCATGAATTTTAAAAATAAAATACGAACTCGAATAGAGAAAACAAAAGACATGATCTAGTTTTATCGAAATTATGAGCATAACAAAGTAATATATAAATATAAATGTAAAATACCGAAATTTAAAAGGGGTTAAAGTGCTTAAAAAACCAAAGTTAGGGACCAAGTTGTAATTAACTGAACTTGGAGAGCTTATTTATAAAATGCCAAAACTACCCTAACAATTCCCCCCGAATTCGGTTCCTTCGTCTCTACCTCTTCCACCGCACGCACGAGTAGTTTCGCCCGACGCCGCCACCTCTTCGTCGGCGCGATTTCCCTTCGCGTGGTGTCCATCTTGGCCGGCAGCGATCTTTCTCTTCCTCAACGCCGCATCCCTCTTCTCCGTGCGAGCGCGAGTCGACGGCGAGGTTCCACTTCAGCCAGCTTTCGACGCCGGTGATCCCTCCCTCTTTCCTTTCCGTAACTTCTTCTTGCTTTGGGTTTCACACGGCGCCGCGTTCTCCTTCCAGTGGACACTGTTGCGCGAGGAGGGGAGTTCATCGCCGGTCTCTGCTTCTCCGTCGATCACTGTGATCCACTGGCAGCCATCTGCCTTAAGTAAGGAGAATTCCTTTAGCATTCATTTGAATGAATGGTTGGGACTGGATTGATCAGAAGGGTTAAGTTCGTTTGTTGCAGTAGGAAGAGTTAAAGAAACTTTAGTTGACTTCATAACCATCAATAGTTTGATGGGTGGTTGATGTTGTAATAGAGGTTTGAGATTGTTATTTTGAGCAGCTAGTTATAAGTAGTGTGTTTTAGATGTACTCTAGCGTATGATAGTTGAGGAGGTCATTTGTAAAGCCGTACGTATTCTTTAGCAGAGAGTTTATATATGTTGTGTTTCAGTTGACTTTACATTATTTTGGAAGGTATCTTGTTGTCTATTGTTAATTTGGTTAGTAATGGTCGCTTGTTCACGAGTTGCGTCAAAGATGCTTACTTGTAGACCACTTGCCGGGAGCTATACATGTTTAATTGGGCTTTTAGCAGGCTTGTCGTGGATCACCAATTATTAGTCTTGGTTAATATGGGTTAGATAATTCAGTTTATTTATGAATTAATCATTTAATTAGGTTGGTTTAATGAATATTAAGATTAGGACGATCCTGATTAAGTTTGACATTTAGTTTAATTAGTTGTTACATATATATATATGTAATTATTTACTTATGTGTAGTCTAGCTATTTTTAATAATTTTTATAAATAGTTAAACTTTTATATTTACATAGGACCTTGATTCGGAATCATACGGTTGGTCACGAGAAGGTTCTCTTTGATACGTTGTACAATTAAAAGACGGATATTTCTTCTTTATTTTCTTGTAGATCTTTTACCTTAAACGCATGACTGTTTATGTCTAAGTAGGTTTGCTTGACCTTGTTCTTTGCCGTTGATTGTTTAATATCGCCGTTGATACCTTTCTTCGTTTGATCTTTGAGTTATTCGAAATTTTGTATCCGTACAGTCTCCCGTTGATTTTCTATTCTGTAAAGTACCGCTTGTAAGCGAGTACTTAGATGTTCATTAAATACAACTAGGTTTATTTGACATTAGAAACATCCTACCTAATAGTGTAGATGCATAATTGTTGATTTTGATACTGGGTTGGTTGTATTGATGCATCGTTGATACTTGATGGATTTCATCACATCGTTGTTTTCCAGTTGTTCGTGCATCTTGTATCATGCACCATACCTGCATCTTTGCATACTAATGACTGTTGGACTTTCATTTGATTAAGCCATCGTTAGTCATCTAGTTGCTCTGTCCACTCAACCACTTGTTGTCGTGATAGTTGCTAGAGTATGAGCATCTGCCTTGTTACGCCACACTCGACCACTCATGTATAGTGGATGCTGGAGTTGTAGGCAAGCAGTGACACCCTCACCGTTGTTTCTTCCGGTTCCATGCGCTTGGTCTGATGAATCCCCTATCCAATAACTCCTGGAGCTGGACCTTCAGCTCGTCCAACTCCCTCGGTGCCATGCGATATGGAGCTTTCGATGCCGGCGAAGTCCCCGGTATCAGCTCAATAGTGAACTCCACTTGCCTCTTGGGAGGCAAACCTGGTAGCTCCTCCGGGAATACATCCTGATATTCTCGGACCGCAAGAACATCCGAGAGCTGAGGGCTACTGTTGTCCGCGGTGCTAATAAGTGATAGTAAGAAGCCCTGACAACCGTGAGATAGCAATCTCTGTGCCTGAAGCGCAGAAATAACTGATATGTCCTCATCCCTGATGCCAGTGAAATCCCACGAGGGTTGGTCTGGAGGCCGGAAAGTGACCACCCTCGTCTAGCAATCGACAGTGGCATGATAAGCTGTAAGCACATCCATGCCAAGAATGATGTCAAAATTCACTATCTCCAGAACCAACAAATCAACTGTGAGGGTAATACTACCGAAATCTAATGGACATGCTCTGACCTCCTGTGTAATACTCAAAATCTCTCCTGAGGGTAAAAATACGGATAACTGTCGTAACCTAGAGGTAGGCAGTCTACCAATCCTACTCATGAATATCTGCGATATAAAAGAGTAAGAACTACCAGTATCAACTAACAGTTCTGCAGGGAAGGCATAAAGAGAAATAGTACCGCGAAATACCGATCCGTCGGCCCGCTGAGCCTCTTCTCAAATAACTCCATAAATCTGTCTAGTCTCGGGCGGTGGTGGTGGCAGCGCTGGATACTGCTGAGGTGGTATCTGCAACTGTGGCTGAGTCTGCTGAAGCAACCCTCCCACTGGATACTGAGGTTGATGCATCAAAGGATGATAAGCTAGGTATGTCTGATGCTGAGGTCCTGAAGCCGAACTCTGAGATAAAGCTGGGGTGTAACTGGACTCATGTCCTGGCATAAAGTAGGCAAGTGCTGGAGGGGCGGCGTGCGGCTGACGAAATGAAGACTGTGCCCTCCGTCCACCACGGTGAGATCCTGACTACCCAGCATGTCCCATCTGACTAGTAGCTCCAGTCCTCTCATTCTGTGCCTTTAACACACAATCCCGACTCCGGTGTCCTGGTAGCTTGCAGTAATAACACACTGCCTGCTCCAAGGCACAGTCTGCTATAATGTGCTCTCTGGATCCACAGCGAGTACAATAAGAGCTGGGTGCAGTCTTCTTCCGGTTCGACTGTGGAGACCGGAAGGATCTTGCAGAAGAACGACTCGACTTATGGGGCCTGGAGGATGCCCCAGAAGTACCCGAGGCTACCTGAGTATGGTTGCCGTGCTTCTGTCCAGTAGTCTGCGGCTGCTGAGTCTGAACTGCGTCAGGTATAGCCTGCTTACCCTTCTTCTTATCTCCAAACAGTCTATGCTGGGTCATCTCGATAACAAGAGCTCGCTCTAACTCCTCTCGGTAGGATGTAGCAACAAATCCTGACATACGAACCTGAATGTACGTTGCTAAGCCCTGGTGGAACTGCGTCATCCTCTCTACGTCGTCGGCAACCATATGCGGGCAGTACTCTGCTAGACGGTTAAACTCCGCCTCATACTCTAGTACAGATCGATCTCCCTATTGGAGATTCAGAAACTCCTGTCGTCTCGCCGTATGAAATGCCGCTGGAAGGTATCTCGCCACAAATGCCTCCCTGAAGGTGTCCCATGTGATGTACTGCTCCCCGATGATAGTCTGCTGCGTAGTCCACCAAGTATATGCCTGATCTCGCAGATGATAAATGGCCAGCTCGGCCTTCTCCCAGTCCGAGCATGTCACATAATGGAAGGTGCTCTCTAATGTCCTGATCCAAGCTCGAGCCACGGTCGGATCCGGTCCTCCATGGAATAACGTGAATCGACCCTTTACGGACTCCGCCAGCATCGGAATCCGGGCTTGGTCCACCACGCCACCTGTAGAAGCAGATACTGCAGGGGCACAGTGGGGAATACCGGAGCAGGGACCATGGATGGAGCCGTCGACAGGATCGGGATGGACACTGCGGGTGGTACTGTAGGTACTGCGGGAAAATCGGGGGCAGCTACCGTAGGGCAGGCTGAAGGGAGCACCAGGGCCTGCATCATAGTCGAAGCAGTGGTATATGCTGAAGTAATCATAATCGAGGGAACAGTAGATTACATCGGAGCTGGCATCCTAGGTAAAACTGTAGAGTAGAATGGAGCCGGTACTGCTGATGGAACAGTAGGATAAATCGGAGCAGGTATAGGCGTCTCTGAGGGAATAGTAGGGATAACCGGAATAGGTACCACCGAGGTAACTACCGGAGGCGTCGGAGCAGTCGCCATAGAAGAAACTGTAGGGTATGTCGGAACAGGAGTCTCCGACGGAATAGAGGGGAAAACCGAAACAGATCCCACTGGTACTGGATCTGCCGGAGGGGGTACTGCTGCTGACCCGGTGACTAATACCGGAGCGGATACAGCAGGAGGAATAGTAGGGACTACTGTTGGAAACGGAGGAGGTTCCCTCTAAGTCTAGGAATCTAGGGATCCTGGCCCCTCGGAATATCCTGCTGAGTCTGGCTATGACTAACAGACTCTGCTTCAGTGGGTCTCTCAAGTGACTCTACAACCTGAGACTCTAAAGTCCTCTTACGTGGCCGTCCCGGACCACGTCTTGGCGCAGGAACATATGCACCCCGAGTCATACCTGTTGAATTATTACCAAGTATTACAAACAAGATTAAATGGTTAACTTTACCAATTTACCTATTTGCCGTCTGGAGAGGTCCTGCCGCTGCCCAGTCCCAAAGTGCAATTACGTCGATAAAACTACTCTGAATAAATCCGAAAAGACTCGTAAAACAAGTAGGCATCGCAAACCTACGCTCTGATACCAAAATAAATTGGTATCAGATAGACCCCGAAAATCCACAAGTCCTCAAGGTATCCGACAACTTGGCTCTGATACCAAAAATAACTTGTCACGCCCCGAGACCTAGGAGCCGCTGATCCAATAGAAAATCGGACAACACCTCCCCTGTCCGGCGGACAATTTACTCATACATACCACAAATATAACCATACCACGCAGTTTAAATGGGCCTCAGGCCTCAAATCCGAACAGAACAACATATATATGACAATATAATCATAGATCCAAAACACGAACTTACCTGAGCTGCCAGGGGCAGTAACGAAGCAAAACCACACACATAGTCTAACATAGGAGTCAAAAGTACGATCCCATAAAGAAAGACAAGTACTACAAGTCCACGAAAATCCAATGCAACGGAATAAAACATAACATGGTCCAAAAATAGAAAATAACGCATAAAACCAAATCAGGTGTAGTAGCAAGCACGGGACTGGTGACTCGGACCCTCTTGGCAGATATCAACATGAAATCAGAAAGTATGGCAACGGTGTGAGCCCAAATAAACCAGCGGATACCCAAATAGATATGCATAGGGCGTTATACTAACAGTAAGAGTCTACACTGATACAGTCTCATATGAACAATAGGAAAGGGTATACTAAAGATACTGAATAAAGGTACATATCAGAATCCATCTATCCTGCAGAGAGGGTGAAATAACTCCCTATAGACAAGTATAACATATAATCCAAAGTAAACAAGTCTCCAGTATATGCATGTCAATCAAGTGCAGAAATCAAATGCAGCAAACAATGCACAATACAAAATATGCACATGATACAATGATATGTGTCACCCCTGACACCAGTCAGATCATCGTCCACCTGTCATAAATGGACGTCCGAAAGGGTAGGGCTATGACAATTGTTCGTACCCTGCTATCACTGCTCCTGAGTGACCGAGTGGACAGGATGCTGGCGGAGGTCACTCTCCTACCCCAAGCAATGGGGGAGTCTAGCTCTCATCTTCTCGTGTCTCAGGACGAGAAGGGATCCCTGGCTGCTACCACGCCCGGAACCACCCTCCAAATCGTGGCTGAACGGAGCAATACAGGGCAAATGCACACACCCTATGGTAGCCACTACCCCTGAGTGGATGTGTGTGCATATCCTCATGTAACTAACGATGGGCTCAAACTACATAGGAGCCGATGATCGTCAGCATGCAACAATGCAATGATGGTGCATGACCCAAACACATACAACACCCACCAAGTCCTCAACTAACACCTCAGTATACTAGGTATAGGTCTGAATCATATATCATAAGATACAAGTAACCTACTAGGTATACTGACAAAATAACCAATGATCCATCAATGTCAAATGCAAGGGAGCATATCACTACATCTATGCCCTAATATATATACACATAATCACTACTGAGACTGTATGAAGCTAAAAGGGAGATAACCTCAAAGACATGCAACAAATATCAAATACAGGAATACTAAGGCAGATATAGCATATACACTTACTGTTATCTATAACAAACCATGCATAGCAATATGACAATATCTAAAAGATAAGTCAGGGGTACCCGCCTCAATCGTAAGATGCTCGTATCAGAAAGAACCACCCGTCTGATAATCAGCAATGCAAAATCCAATCAATGCCCTGTATCAAAGGCATAATGTTTAGCTACAACAATATGTAATTTATAACTATACGAACTGTCTCAAATAATTAGGATCGCTCTAATTATCATCGTTTCATCTAATTAACCATAATTAGATGATTAACCCTTAATTATCCCAAATTACTGTTAGTAGGAGCCCTAGAGCCAATTATGTGATGATTGACTAGGGGCATTTTGTATCATATTCTATTATTAATAAAGGCATGTTTGGTTATTATACTTACTTTGTATTCTGTGCCGAATGACTAAGTATAATAATATCCTTATGTAGTAGGTTCTTATCTACATTATATCGATTGGTTGAATCGATAGTGAGATAATGTAGAGAATACTACATTAAATTATTCCTAGTCGAGCATTAATATTCAGGGACAATATTAATGCATGGAGACTAGCATGTAGGTCAACTGATGACTTGAGCTCACAAGTCATGGATATGTGATATCAAGTTGACACATGGGTATACATTGGAGAATGTGTACTGAATGACCCGCCATGAGAAAGTTTCATAGATTGTCATATGAGTGTCATAGACATTCTCATGTGACTATTGGTATGAATAGTCCTTAGACCTGAAGTCACCATGGTTCCCTACATAAGGAGTTATGTACTTTGGTATCGTCAAACGTCACCCGTAACAGGGTGGACTATAAAGATGGTCACTGGGTATGCAATGAATTATTCGGAGGGATGTGAGTGATGTAGATGTGATCTATCCCTCCCATATGACGGGAGTGATATCTGTGGGCCCCTTGATCAAGTAGGACTACTGAAACGCATGAGCATGCTCAAATGAGTCAATATGAGATATTGAGCTCATTTATTTGAGTGAGTCTACTCGGGGAACAAGAAACACAAGATTGATTGAGGATGACACGGTCTATGCCTCATTGGTCAATCTAGATATCAAGGATAGAAGGACAAGGTCATACATTATGATAGTCACGAAGGTTTAGTCGGATCTCGACTTTTCTTGTTACTTGGGAAGCAATGATGCATTGCTAGATGCCGCTCATTATTTATGTGTATAACGTGTTTAGGCGCATTGCCAACATCACGAGAACCTATTGGGTCACACACAAAGGACACAATGCTTCGGGAAAGTTGATCGACAGATCTGAGCCCGAGTTGGGAACTCGGGAGATCTGAGCCCGAGTTGGGAACTCGGGAGACCTGAGCCTGAGTTGGGAACTCGGGAGGTCAGTTCGGGGGACTCGAGTTGGGAACTCGAGAGAGACCGAGTCGGAGCTCGGCGGGCCGAGTCGGAGCTCGACGGGCCGAGTCCGAGTCGTAGCTCGACGGGCCCGAGTCGGAGCTCGGCGGGCCGAGTCGGAGCTCGGCGGGTCGAGTCGGAGCTCGGCGGGCCGAGTCGGAGCTCGGCGGACCGAGTCGGAGCTCGACGGACTGAGTCGGAACTCGACGGACTGGGTCGGCACTCGGCAGATTGGGTCGGAGCTCGGCAGACTAGGTCGGGAGCTCGCCACTCGGGAGACTTGGTCGGGAGACCGAGTCGGAAGCCCGAGAGGCCGGTCGGAGTTGCATGAAGGAAAGAGAAAAGTCTCTCTTCATTGGATGAAAAGATTCTTTTCTTGCATGGGAAATGATAAAGAGCCACATAAAAAGATATGCTCTTTATTGGGAAGCCAAAGAGACACAAACCTCTTCATATTCATGGGATGATTATAAAAGAGGGCCTTGTGACTTTGGATGGGGCCTTCTTCTTGCCTTAGCTTTTCCCCTTCCCTTCATCTCTTCTTCCTCTCCTCCACTCTTGGTCGAAACCTTACTGTAAGGTTCTTGGTGTTTTCGAGCTACCTCAAGTTGCTAGCACAACTAAGGTAGTTCTCCCGAAGTTGAGAGATTGTGTCCGTGTGGATACGAATAGAGGCACGGACGTTTGAACGTGCAAGAGATCCGGCGCATCTTGGACGAGCGGGATAACCGAAGGGCACGCTTCAAAGGTATAAACAGTAGATAAATCTATTAGATAGATAGCTTTGTACGAGTTTTCTTTCGCACGGATTGCTCGTGGGTTCTTGTTTCCACTGCGTTTTTATTGTTTTGTGCCGGGAGAACCCAACAATTACCCCGATTAGATTCCAATTAAGATTTGGAACCGGGATTTATCAAGTTGACTTATTAGGTTTAAATTTCCAATTAAACCTAACCCGTAGTTTAAATCAATAGCTATCCCAAAACCAACAGGTTTTATTCCCAAATGGAGCTCACAACCAGATCTCAAGCACCAAAATCCTACAGTAACAAAGTTAAAAACTCAACCCATGCAACAAAACCAAAATCGAAATTATACAGTGAAGTATAGGTATCCTATGGCACAGATACACCAAACTAGCTGTACAGACTGATCTAATTCTTAAATCGCAGTTTTATCAGAGAATTGAATCCTTGATAGAACCCTAGCTTAACCATCAGAACATACATCCAAGGTTTAACATTGAATACTCGCATCTTACCTCAATTGATAGTCACGAAGGTTTAGTCGGATCTCGACTTTTCTTGTTACTTGGGAAGCAATGATGCATTGCTAGATGCCGCTCATTATTTATGTGTATAACGTGTTTAGGCGCATTGCCAACATCACGAGAACCTATTGGGTCACACACAAAGGACACAATGCTTCGGGAAAGTTGATCGACAGATCTGAGCCCGAGTTGGGAACTCGGGAGATCTGAGCCCGAGTTGGGAACTCGGGAGACCTGAGCCTGAGTTGGGAACTCGGGAGGTCAGTTCGTGGGACTCGAGTTGGGAACTCGAGAGAGACCGAGTCGGAGCTCGACGGGCCGAGTCGGAGCTCGACGGGCCGAGTCGTAGCTCGACGGGCCGAGTCGAGCTCGACGGGCCGAGTCGGAGCTCGGCGGGCCGAGTCGGAGCTCGGCGGGCCGAGTCGGAGCTCGGCGGGCCGAGTCGGAGCTCGGCGGACCGAGTCGGAGCTCGACAGACTGAGTCGGAACTCGACGGACTGGGTCGGCACTCGGCAGATTGGGTCGGAGCTCGGCAGACTAGGTCGGGAGCTCGCCACTCGGGAGACTTGGTCGGGAGACCGAGTCGGAAGCCCGAGAGGCCCGGTCGGAGTTGCATGAAGGAAAGAGAAAAGTCTCTCTTCATTGGATGAAAAGATTCTTTTCTTGCATGGGAAATGATAAAGAGCCACATAAAATGATATGCTCTTTATTGGGAAGCCAAAGAGACACAAACCTCTTCATATTCATGGGATGATTATAAAAGAGGGCCTTGTGACTTTGGATGGGGCCTTCTTCTTGCCTTAGCTTTTCCCCTTCCCTTCATCTCTTCTTCCTCTCCTCCACTCTTGGTCGAAACCTTACTGTAAGATTCTTGGTGTTTTCGAGCTACCTCAAGTTGCTAGCACAACTAAGGTAGTTCTCCCGAAGTTGAGAGATTGTGTCCGTGTGGATACGAATAGAGGCACGGACGTTTGAACGTGCAAGAGATCCCGCGCATCTTGGACGAGCGGGATAACCGAAGGGCACGCTTCAAAGGTATAAACAGTAGATAAATCTATTAGATAGATAGCTTTGTACGAGTTTTCTTTCGCACGGATTGCTCGTGGGTTCTTGTTTCCACTGCGTTTTTATTGTTTTGTGCCGGGAGAACCCAACAATTACCCCGATTAGATTCCAATTAAGATTTGGAACCGGGATTTATCAAGTTGACTTATTAGGTTTAAATTTCCAATTAAACCTAACCCGTAGTTTAAATCAATAGCTATCCCAAAACCAACAGGTTTCATTCCCAAATGGAGCTCACAACCAGATCTCAAGCACCAAAATCCTACAGTAACAAAGTTAAAAACTCAACCCATGCAACAAAACCAAAATCGAAATTATACAGTGAAGTATAGGTATCCTATGGCACAGATACACCAAACTAGCTGTACAGACTGATCTAATGCTTAAATCGCAGTTTTATCAGAGAATTGAATCCTTGATAGAACCCTAGCTTAACCATCAGAACATACATCCAAGGTTTAACATTGAATACTCGCATCTTACCTCAATTGATAGTCACGAAGGTTTAGTCGGATCTCGACTTTTCTTGTTACTTGGGAAGCAATGATGCATTGCTAGATGCCGCTCATTATTTATGTGTATAACGTGTTTAGGCGCATTGCCAACATCACGAGAACCTATTGGGTCACACACAAAGGACACAATGCTTCGGGAAAGTTGATCGACAGATCTGAGCCCGAGTTGGGAACTCGGGAGATCTGAGCCCGAGTTGGGAACTCGGGAGACCTGAGCCTGAGTTGGGAACTCGGGAGGTCAGTTCGGGGGACTCGAGTTGGGAACTCGAGAGAGACCGAGTCGGAGCTCGGCGGGCCGAGTCGGAGCTCGACGGGCCGAGTCGTAGCTCGACGGGTCGAGTCGGAGCTCGGCGGGCCGAGTCGGAGCTCGGCGGGCCGAGTCGGAGCTCGGCGGGCCGAGTCGGAGCTCGGCGGGCCGAGTCGGAGCTCGGCGGACCGAGTCGGAGCTCGACGGACTGAGTCGGAACTCGGCGGACTGGGTCGGCACTCGGCAGATTGGGTCGGAGCTCGGCAGACTAGGTCGGGAGCTCGCCACTCGGGAGACTTGGTCGGGAGACCGAGTCGGAAGCCCGAGAGGCCCGGTCGGAGTTGCATGAAGGAAAGAGAAAAGTCTCTCTTCATTGGATGAAAAGATTCTTTTCTTGCATGGGAAATGATAAAGAGCCACATAAAAAGATATGCTCTTTATTGGGAAGCCAAAGAGACACAAACCTCTTCATATTCATGGGATGATTATAAAAGAGGGCCTTGTGACTTTGGATGGGGCCTTCTTCTTGCCTTAGCTTTTCCCCTTCCCTTCATCTCTTCTTCCTCTCCTCCACTCTTGGTCGAAACCTTACTGTAAGGTTCTTGGTGTTTTCGAGCTACCTCAAGTTGCTAGCACAACTAAGGTAGTTCTCCCGAAGTTGAGAGATTGTGTCCGTGTGGATACAAATAGAGGCACGGACGTTTGAACGTGCAAGAGATCCGGCGCATCTTGGACGAGCGGGATAACCGAAGGGCACGCTTCAAAGGTATAAACAGTAGATAAATCTATTAGATAGATAGCTTTGTACGAGTTTTCTTTCGCACGGATTGCTCGTGGGTTCTTGTTTCCACTGCGTTTTTATTGTTTTGTGCCGGGAGAACCCAACAATTACCCCGATTAGATTCCAATTAAGATTTGGAACCGGGATTTATCAAGTTGACTTATTAGGTTTAAATTTCCAATTAAACCTAACCCGTAGTTTAAATCAATAGCTATCCCAAAACCAACAGGTTTCATTCCCAAATGGAGCTCACAACCAGATCTCAAGCACCAAAATCCTACAGTAACAAAGTTAAAAACTCAACCCATGCAACAAAACCAAAATCGAAATTATACAGTGAAGTATAGGTATCCTATGGCACAGATACACCAAACTAGCTGTACAGACTGATCTAATTCTTAAATCGCAGTTTTATCAGAGAATTGAATCCTTGATAGAACCCTAGCTTAACCATCAGAACATACATCCAAGGTTTAACATTGAATACTCGCATCTTACCTCAATTGATCACCGGCACAGCAAGCCACCTGAGCAATAGGGAGGAATTTCGTAGATACCAAAACCAGGGTCTAGATTCCTATCCACAACCTGAACCCAATTCCAAAGGGTCAAAACATCAATACGTATTCCAGAAATCAAAGTCCCAATAGAACAACTCTAAGGGAAAACCTGCTCTATCCATGATTGACCTAATTCTATATGTCCTTACCTCTGCTATGGCTAGCACAAACAGCTTGCTCAGCCTTGAAGACCACAGCAACCCTCACAATCGCCGAAGGAGAGAAAGGCAGAGGAAGGAAATCGGCTGTGGGCTTCACCGGTGGCTGGGTCGCACGATGAGGAGAGGAAAAAGTCAGTGTCGACCGTGGCTAGCGCACGCGGAGGAGAAGAAAACGAGCGAGGAAGAAGACAACGTCGGGTCGGCGCTTGCGGCTGTGCTAGGGTTCGTGAAGGGAGAGGGAGAAAACGAAGGAGGAAGGAGCGACGCGTCTGTGGCTAGGGCACGCGGAAGGGGAGAAGAGAAAGAGTCGACGCCTGCGGGTCTTGGCTGCAGCTAGGGCTCGGGAAACTGTAAATAAAAAGGGGGGAGGGGTTGATAACCATTTCAGTCGTGTCACGGTTTCAAAAACAATTTAAGTATCGAATTCCTCTAAACTAATATAGCATAGAGTAACTCGAGTCGTCTTCCAACGAATGTAATTGATGCATGATAAATCTTGGAATCATATGTTATTGCTTTTGGGTTTTGGATATGAACTGGGGTTTGGATTTGAATGTTAATACTACGAAAAGAAATAGCAAAACAGGTATGAAATCTAGTTCTAATTAAGGACAGACAATGCAGGTAAGGAAATCTAGTTTACCCTAACTACAATTGCAGTAAAGAAAAAGCAACTCGAAATAAGCATTCAAGAAATAGAGCATCAATGAAACCTAGACATGGAACAAAACCTATAGCATTAAAGAAATCTAGATTGATCTAACTTAATTGCATTTGAATGAAAACATGAAACTTAAAGCAATGGAAGAGCAATACAAAATAAGAGTTAATCAACTAAGAAACATCACAATTGAAATTAATTGTTCTAAGAAGCATTTAATCGAACACATGATAGGCATGCTAAAAATTACTTTGAGTACATGCCAATTGATGTGGAAAAGATCTATCCAATACAAGCACTTAATAGTCAATCACAAACAACTCAAACATCAACACAATCAACACGTAAACAAAATCCAAGGCTCATATGGAATCAAATTTGCTTGAAGGAGCTGCTGGGAAGGTAAATGAACTGCTGTGAAAACAAGGCTGTGAGGAAGAAACTGTGAAGAAATTGCTATAAAGAAGTGGATCTGATGAAGAACTGCTGGCGGCAGTGAAGTGGAGATGAAATCGCTGGCTGGAAAATGAACTAAATGCTGGAATTGAAAAACTTCTGGATCTAATCTGATGAAACTGGAATTGCAACTGTGAAGGAAGTAAACTATGAAGAAACTACTGCTGTAATGAAATTGCTGTGAAGACAATTGGAAATGCTACTGCTAACGGCGGTGAAGTCGACTAGGGTACGGACCCGATACCCTAGCTTTGGTGCGATGGTTGCGATGAAGTGGATAATCCCCTTTCGCCCCTCTCCGCTCCCGAGCAACCGCATCGAGAGTGAGATGGCGTTGATGGTGGAGAGTGGATGGAGAAGATCTGATCGAATCGGGAACCCCTCGTCTGCGATCGATCAAAGCTCTGGCCGGTGGCGATGAAGTGGAAGGCGATCGCCAGTGGAGGTGGATGGATTTGAGACGGGAACCCCTCGTCTGCCTCTGCTCTGCGCGATTCTGCCCTTTTGTTTCTTTGATCCGGCTTCAACCCTAGCTTTGGGTTCGGTCCAGTCAAGCCAGCTTCAGCGGTTCGATCAGCCTCAGCCCAGTAATTGGATTCGATCAGCCTTGGGTTCAGCCTCTGGTTCGGCCCAGCACTAGGTTCAGCCAAGTTATGATGGAAGCAACAGACGGCTGAGATCAATCTGACTTCATCCAACGGTCGGATCTCTTCAGATCTGAATCAAACTCCACAGATCCCAATCAATGGTCCTGATCTACCTATCCCCAGCTCGGATTAACCAGATCAGTGGCGGATGATCCAGATCTTTCCTGTTCTTGAATGGATGGTCTAGAACAACTTGAGCTTGATTCAACGGTCAGACTACTTCTGATTTGGATGAAATTTTCAGATTATGATCTACGGTCATGATTAATTCTATCTTGAACTCGGATTGACCAGAAGTTGACCGATGGCTTAGATCTAACCGTTCTCTGGAATGGACGACTCCTATTAATCCTATGCTTGATCCCTTTGATCTGGATCCAATGCTAACTCAAGTCTGACCCGATTTGATCGAGGTCCATGATCATTTGAAGCCTACAAAATGATATTCAAATTTAGTGCCAAAAAATATCCCAAGTATACAAAGATTTGAATTGAAAGCCAAAATAGAGGAAATACATGAAACCTAATACAATTGCAAACTTAAGCATATAAAATGTGGATCAAACATGGATTTTAGAGCCTAAAATAATCAATAAAATGGTTGTTATCAACTCCCCCACACTTAATTCTTGCACGTCTCGGGCAAGTAAATAAAACTCAAAGAAAATAAAATATCTCCCAAACATTACATACCCTATCAATACTTGAGGAATAATAAAAGAAAATTACTTAGGATCATCAAGTCTCAAGAATCCATGGATTTATGGTTCCAAATCTCACATAAGTCAAAAACATGGTAATTTCATCAACTTGAATAAACTAAGCTTGACAAAAACCTCCCAAGATGGATATATGCACTGATGCTCACAAAAATAATAAATATAAAAGTGGAGTTCTCTCAAAACATTCATGACATTGCACTACCATATGCTTGCTTATCTTCTACTTCTCCACTACTATAACATATGTACACAAATCAAGAGGATTTTTCAATGAATAATGATGAAACCACTTTCTAACAAGAGAACAAGAATGGTAGATAACAAAGAATATCATAGAGAGCATGAAAGCATTGGGGTAATTAACATGATGTATACAATCAAACAATAGGCCAAAATAAAAACTCAATTAAACATCCAACACTCAAAATTCTCCTTGCACATTCTCAATACAATACACAACAACCACTTACAACACTTCTAAAAATGCATGTATGTATCAACAACTTAACTCCTGAGTTTCTCTAAATAAAAATATCAAATGAGTATCAATCAAAAATTTTTTTATGAAAATATTCCTTCTTGTTCATCACTAACAAAAATCCCGAATGCTTGAGACCTTTTTTTTCTCTCTCTTTAATTTCTCATTCTTTTTTTTCCTTCTGTTTTTTTTTTCATTTCTCTTTTTTTTTCACACGAGAGATTTTTTTATTTTTTTTTCAACAAGCATTCGTCCATACACACTTGTCTCTCTCCCCCCCCCCCCCCCCCACACTTAAAACTTGAGCATCTCACGAAAACTACTAAATATGTAACAAAGCATGATAACATCTCAAACTTACAATAGTAGAGGCTAATAATAGACAAATAAAATGTACTCATCATGCAATCACCCCATGCTTTCATCGCATGCTCAAGGAAAGAATAAGCTAACAAAGATATAACAGTGAGAATATAGTGACAATGAGAGGATCTGAAAGACAATGAAACATGAAAGTAATAGGTGAAACGCTCACTAATAACAGTAGTAAAGTAGAGGGAAAACTAAGAGTTCAACAAGAAAGGTTGCCTCCATCATATTCATGTAAGCTTATGCTATTGTAATTTCAAAAAGAATCAAAGCAAGTTCTAGAGTGTCAAGTATCACAAATGCTATCACACATAAGAGGATTAAGGATAGACATGACAATATCCTCACTAGGTGAACAATAAAATGTCATGCTTAAACCAACAAGATAGAGTCCATCACCACAACAAATGACTAAATGCAATTAATGTCCCCAAGCATACCAAGGAAATCAAAACTCAATAGTCAGACTTAACCATCTTTTATGATTCTCAAAGCATAATAAAGGAACATGTAGAGAGATTCAACTAGAAGTCAAACAAGGTTTATTCAAGACCAAACAAAATGTAGAATGAGGAAGCAAAACATGAATGCAAAGTATAAAAGCAAACAAACATGCGAGTATAAACATAAAGAAAATTAAGAAAAGGAAAGAAAAGGAACAAACTCCCCTTTATTCCTGGCGGCTGGAGGCGGTTAAGGAGTAGCATCCATCCCGGTAGTTGTGGAGTTTGGGTAGTCGAGAGAGCATTCCTCACGTGATCTATGTCATAGTGCATTGCTCCCCCACACTTAAACTTCACAGAAAAATGTTCAGGTGGCCGAAGGCAATTAAGGTGCAAGATCCACTTTAGAGGGTGAGTGCTACTAGTCAAAATAAAAGCAACTCCTCCCTCTTGATGCTTTTTGGAAGTCCTTCCAGGAGGTTGGAGTCTGTTCAGATGGAGCACCCACTCCAGAAGTCTTCGGGACCTTGGAAAACCATGTAATACCTCTCTCAAGCGTGCAGGGTAAGAAAGAAGTGTAATACCATCAGTCTTTATGTAAAAAGAATCGAGGTATGCATCACATCCAATGAAATCTATCTTGGGTACCTCTATCAATTTTTCCCTGTCAATATCTGCATATGATGTGCCCAGTAATTCATCAGAACAAATAACATCAACACTAGGTACCTCAATGGAATTTTCACAACCAATTTCTAAATAAGATGTAGCAAGACATGCATCACAACCAATAAAATCAATTTTGGGTACCTCTATCGGATTTTCACACTCATCTTCAGCATAAGATATAGCAAGAGATTCATCACAATAAACAACATCAATTTCAGGCCCTTCTAAAAATTTTTCACAATCAGTTTCAGCATAATATGTATCAAGAATATAATCGCAATGAATAAAATCAAGCCTGGGTGCCTCTATGGAATTTTCATAAGAAATAGGAGGAATACTTACCTGATCGTGCTGAAGAATACCTGGAGGTTCTACAAGAGTAGATGTAATTAATCGCTCCTCCTGGTAATGTGCAATCTCCTCTTTAGGTTCAGGTTCTGGTGGACACTCAACTGAAACAGGTGATTCTTGGGTTCTTGCTTCCACCATACAAGTCCCTACACTTTCATATTGTTCCTCTGAGTTTTCTAATGTATCAGTCAATGGTGGTCCCTGGGGCTCTATGCAATCTCCTACACCTATAGATTCATCTGCAACGCATTCTTTATCAACTATATCTGCAACAATCATATTAGAAAAATTAGGACCAACATTTACAATATCATTACAAAATAAAAAATGAGAAGGGTCCTGTAGTGCTTCAGAATCAAGTCCAAGGTTGTTACAAGCTTTTCCATCCATCTCCTCCAATGCCTCTGTCTCTACTGCATCTTCAACCTTATCTGAGGTAAAATCTCCTCCTACTATGTCAAGTGAAACATCATCAGCGATAAACTCTGCCTCAACAACTTCATCTGAAATATCCATGCTAATGCTAGGAGGATCCTCTCCATGCCTCTCAGAATTAAAAGAGGCTTGAGAAGGTAATTGTCTTGATCCTTGGGCTTGCCTTTGTTCCATTTGATGAACTAATTGTTCAATTTGTCTTCCAATGTTTTGAAGTCTTTGTTGCTTTTGTTGTTGTAAACTTTGTTGTTGTTGTTGTATGATTTGTTGAAACATCTCTTCTATCCTTTGTTGTTGAGCCTCATTCTCATTAGGATTCTCAAAGCCTCCTTGATTGGTACAGGACTCTCGTTGGTCTTGAAATGTGACATAAGGTTGCTGAGAATCAAGAGTAGGCTGTGAATTTTGAAATTGGAGCTGTTGGGGCTGCTCAAATGGTTGAATGGGCTGATTAAATTGCTGAAAATCGGGTTGATAGCAAGGATGATGTTGCTGGAAATTATTGTTCTGAAAATTCTGAAGTTGGGGCTGAAATTGTTGATTGAATTGTTGAGATGCTTGAGGGTGAAAATTCTGAGTGTCTTGCTGAAAATTCTGACCTTGAAACTGGAAATATTGATTTGAAAACTGTGAATAATGAAAACCTTGCTGTGAATTCTGGAATTGGGGCTGTTGGGGCTGAAATGGTTGTTGAAAATTTTGTTGAAAATTCTGGAATTGAGAATAAGGTTGCTGAAAATTCTGACAAGGTTGTTGGAAATTCTGAAAATACTGATACTCTGCCATGGAACTGCTTGAACGAGTAGAAAATTTTTCAATAGATTCTCAAACTCTCAAGATAACCACCTGCAGTCCTGGCCAAAAACAAACAAAATGGCAGCAACCGTATACAGAAGATAAAGAAATCAAGAATAGAATCAACGGATATAATTATCATACACCACTACATTCCCCGGCAACGACGCCAAATTTGATAACCGTTTCAGTCGTGTCACGGTTTCAAATACAATTTAAGTATCGAATTCCTCTAAACTAATGTAGCATAGAGTAACTCGAGTCGTCTCCCAACGAATATAGTTGATGCATGATAAATCTTGGAATCGTATGTTATTGCTTTTGGGTTTTGGATATGAACTGGGGTTTGGATTTGAATGTTAATACTACGAAAAGAAATAGCAAAACAGGTATGAAATCTAGTTCTAATTAAGGACAAACAATGCAAGTAAGGAAATCTAGTTTACCCTAACTACAATTGCAGCAAAGAAAAAGCAACTCGAAATAAGCATTCAAGAAATAGAGCATCAATGAAACCTAGACATGGAACAAAACCTATAGCATTAAAGAAATCTAGATTGATGTAACTTAATTGCATTTAAATGAAAACATGAAACTTAAAGCAATGGAAGAGCAATACAAAATAAGAGTTAATCAACTAAGAAACATCACAATTGAAATTAACTGTTCTAAGAAGCATTTAATCGAACACATGATAGGCATGCTAAAAATTGTTTCGAGTACGTGCCAATTGATGTGGAAAAGATCTATCCAATACAAACACTTAATAGTCAATCACAAACAACTCAAACATCAACACAATCAACACGTAAACAAAATCCAAGGCTCATATGGAATCAAATTTGCTTGAAGGAGCTGCTGGGAAGGTAAATGAATTGCTGTGAAAATAAGGCTGTGAGGAAGAAACTGTGAAGAAATTGCTATAAAGAAGTGGATCTGATGAAGAACTGCTGGCGGCAGTGAAGTGGAGATGAAATCGCTGGCTAGAAAATGAACTAAATGCTGGAATTGAAAAACTTTCGGATCTAATCTGATGAAGCTGGAATTGCAACTGTGAAGGAAGTAAACTATGAAGAAACTACTGCTGTAATGAAATTGCTGTGAAGACAATTGGAAATGCTGCTGCTAACGGCGGTGAAGTCGACTAGGGAACGGACCCGATACCCTAGCTTTGGTGCGATGGCTGCGATGAAGTGGATAATCCCCTTTCGCCCCTCTCCGCTCCCGAGCAACCGCATCGAGAGCGAGATAACGTTGATGGTGGAGAGTGGATGGAGAAGATCTGATCGAGTCGGGAACCCCTCGTCTGCGATCGATCGAAGCTCCGGCCGGCAGCGATGAAGTGGGAGGCGATCGCCGGTGGAGGTGGATGGATTTGAGACGAGAACCCCTCGTCTGCCTTTGCTCTGCGCGATTATGCCCTTTTGTTTCTTTGATCCGGCTTCAGCCCTAGCTTTGGGTTTGGTCCAGTCAAGCCAGCTTCAGCGGTTCGATCAGCCTCAGCCCAGTAATTGGATTGATCAGCCTTGGGTTCAGCCTCTGGTTCGGCCCAGCACTAGGTTCAGCCAAGTTATGATGGAAGCAACAGACGGCTGAGATCAATCTGACTTCATCCAACGGTCGGATCTCTTCAGATCTGAATCAAACTCCACAGATCCCAATCAATGGTCCTGATCTACCTATCCCCAGCTCGGATTAACCAGATCAGTGGCGGATGGTCCAGATCTTTCCTGTTCTTGAATGGATGGTCTAGAACAACTTGAGCTTGATTCAACGGTCAGACTACTTCTGATTTGGCTGAAATTTTCAGATCTTGATCTACGGTCATGATTAATTCTATCTTGAACTCGGATTGACCAGAAGTTGACCGATGGCTTAGATCTAACCGTTCTCTGGAATGGGCGGCTCCTATTAATCCGATGCTTGATCCCTTTGATCTGGATCCAATGCTAACTCAAGTCTGACCCGATTTGATCGAGGTCCATGATCATTTGAAGCCTACAAAATGATATTCAAATTTAGTGCCAAAAAATATCCCAAGTATACAAAGATTTGAATTGAAAGCCAAAATAGAGGAAATACATGAAACCTAATACAATTGCAAACTTAAGCATATAAAATGTGGATCAAACATAGATTTTAGAGCCTAAAATAATCAATAAAATGGTTGTTATCAGGGGTCTTTTGCAGAAAAGGCCCTGACTTTTCTCAAATTCACCTTCTACCCTTAGGGCAAAGGATTTAACCATTTATCCATCCCATTTATTATAATTTAACCTCAAATAATTTTCTAGGGTTAAATTATTCACACGCGAAATTTAAGAGTTTACCCGTAACTCCTTCACCCTAGTCCGCTAACCCAAAATCTTCCAATATATTTTCAAAAAAAAATTATTTTTACTGGTTTTGAATTTGCCGTATTTAACAGTATTTAAGGTTTAAGATTTTATGATTAAGGGGTTTAGTTATTATGGGTTTAAGTTAATAAGATATTTCTTTTAGGATTCAGGCTTCTCTATTAGGTTATAGTGTTCAAGGTAAAAAAATTTTAGATGTTCATAATATATAGTTTATATTTGACAAAATATTATTTTTTAAAAAAAAATAAACTAAGGCACCTGAATTTGATTTGAATACAGGTGCTTCAACTATTTGTAAAAAAAAGTTATTCGACTTGCAGCGCCTCTTATGCATGGGAAGCGCCTCAAGTTGGGGCGCGGATAAGTGCGGAGTGAAGGTCCATATTTTTCATTTCTCTATATAATTTTGATAAACTATGGACCAAATGTTGTAGATTCATCAACGTATCTGGTCTTTTTTTTTAAGTGATTGAGGTGCCTCCATGTAATGGGGGGTGCCTTAGCACGTACGAGTCTGTTGCATTTGATCAGTATTTTAATAAACCCCCTTCTCTCTCTATATATATAATTTTGATATGTCACACCCTTTATGCAACACACCCCATGAGCATCTCTTTTTTTTTTTGTGTATTTTGTTAGGTTTCCAGTTATATCAATCAGATTTTGGTTTTGAGGTGCTCACGGGATGTGCGACTATAGACCTTATGACGCACAACCTGTGAGGACCTCAAAATTTTTTTGTTTTAATTTTTGTTTTTACTTAATATTATAATCAATGTCTAAATCTTAACGGTAAAATTTTATTGGCATAAGCAAGAGTTTAAAAAAAATTAAATTGCTCACGAGATATAAATGTAATAGGTATGACATATCAAAACTATATATAGAAAATGTTACACTGCACAGCAAGTAATTTTTTAAAAAAACTTAATATTAGAGCTTAAATTTTAAATTTTAATATCAAAACCATAAATGATTAATCTCGAAATTTAAAAAAAATTGATAGACACCGCACAATATATAATTTGATGGCCCTAATATTTTTGAGATCCGAACATAGACGCCAGTGGCATATGCCTTATCTCTGACTTCAACTTCGATCATAAGAAAACTCAAGAGCAATGATATAGAAATTTGACGTCATGTTGGAACACAGATCCAACATTCATTCAACATTTGCATAGAAAAAGCGGCTTTTTACCAAAGAGCGTACTTAAAATTGATATTTACCAAAAAACGTACCATGATTTCATTTTTATCAAAGGGCGCACTCATTTTAATAAACTTCCTCTTATACCCTTCCCGCCAAGTACTGTCTTTCTCTCTCTCAGCAACGAATTCCGGGACATCTGAATATGCTTTTTTCAAACTTTTTATTTTAAAATAATATATTATGGAATCGGCTAAAAAACGTAAGGTAAAGAAAGAAAAAAAAATTCAGTTAAAAAACATCTCTTTTAATATGATTTCAAAAATATAAAAAGATGATTTTTTATATTTGATTAATATAAATTAATATATTAAATAATATTAATAAATATTAATATATAAAAAACCTATCAAAACATAATTTAGATTCAAACGAGGCCTGAAATCACGCTTGAGGCTTGAAGTCATCGATGACTTCAGGCCTTGGAAGGCCTGAAGTTAAATGACTTCAAGCCTACCTTAGGTTTGAAGTTAGATGACTTCAGCTCTGTGTGCACTCAAAATTTTTTTATTTTAAAATATTTTTTATATTTAACATGATTTATTAATTAAATAAAAATATCAATAGTTTAAATATATTTTTTTTTTTTTTTTTTTTTTTTTTTTTTTTTTTTTTTTTTTTTTTTTTTTTTTTTTTTTTTTTTTTTTTTTTATTAAATAAATAATAAAATTAAAAAAAAAAAAAAAAAAAAAAAAAAAAAAAAAAAAAAAAATAATATTAATAAATATAAAATATAAAAACCTATCAAAACACGTAATTTTAGATTCAAACGCAGGGCCTGAAATCACGCTTGGAGGGCTTGAAGTCATCGATGACTTCAGGCCCTTGGAAGGCCTGAAGTTAAATGACTTCAAGCCTACCTTAGGTTTGAAGTTAGATGACTTCAGGCTCTGTGTGCACTCAAATTTTTTTATTTTAAAAATATTTTTTATAATATTTAAACATGATTTATTAAATTAAATAAAAATATCAATAGTTCTAGGAGATGATATTTTTGGTGTCCAAACTTCTAATGATTATAAATTATGTTGCAATAGGAGTTTTCTAAGATGAATCAGTGGGTTTCGGTGAAAAACCACTGATGGACCTAGGATACTTAGATTTCTCCATACTTGATATCTTTATTTAGAATTTACTTAGGAGATGTTATTTTTGATGTGCAAACTTAGTACCAATAATTTTCAATCATGTTCTCTATCCGTATCAGTTGGAATAGAAAGATGTATAAATATGACTGCATCTTGGGCACAGTTAAAAGAAACATCTTTTTCAAGATGATTTCACAAATATAAAGAGATAATTTTTTATATTTGATTAATATAAATATATATAATAAATAATATTTAATAAATATTTTAATATATAAAAAACCTATCAAAACACATGATTTCAAATTCAAACGTAGGGTCTGAAGTCATCCTAGGAGGGTTTGAAGTCAAATGACTTCATACCCTATAAATAATTAATTTAATAAATAATGATTAAATATAAAAAAATATTCTTAAAATAAAAAAATTTTCAATGCCCTTGCACCTGAAGTCATCTAACTTCCAGCTCTGTTCAGCTTCAACAAGATAATTAAACCATCTTTCTTCTTGATTTTTTATTCTATGGCAAAACAGATATGATATATTCCTCTTTGTTGCTCTTTTGTTGGTTTCTATTACAGATTAATTTGCTTATGAGATCTCAGGTATACTATATGCTTTTGCTTCTATTACAGATTTGTTTATGAGATCACAACTACTATGAGTTTTTTAATAGATGAAAGTGTTGGAGATAATTATCAGAAATAAAGATTAAATTGAAATTATGCAATTTAATTTCAATTTATTTGTTGAGTAGTTTGAATTAAAAATTCTAGGCTGCCAAATAGGGAAAAAGCTATTTGGCTGCTATTTGGAATAACTGAGTTGGCTGAAAAGACTTGAGCTGCATTTTATCCCAAGTACAGAGTCCAAATTCAGAGTCTAAGTGCAGGCTCCCGACCTGAGACTCCCAAGCTGAGGATTCCTGAATTGCAGAGTCTAAGTTGCAAACTCTCAATGCAGACTCCCGACCTGAGACTCTTGAGCTGGAGACTCTCGAGCTGCAGGCTCCCAAGCTGCAAACTTTAAGTTGCAGAATCTAAGTGCAGACTCCCGACCTGAGATTCCTGAGTTGGAGAGGAAGAAAGAGTTGTCGAGGCTTGTGTAATGTAGTTTCCTTAAAACAGATTCGTCCTCCTCCGACTGTGCTTCGAACTTATGATGGATCTCTGTTTCCCAAGATACAATAGTGGAACCACGTATACAACCAAGTACTAATTGTTCGAGGCGAACTGAGAAAGTACTCAGTTGCTATCACTGGTAATCCACCGAACAGGAACACATGAAAAATTTAAGGTACAAAAGTGAAAGAAAATGTTTACTATTTAGCTCGCAGGCCCACCTAATTTTTGCATACTTTTGATTATTATTTTGTCAGCCCCAAAATTTATTTAACTATTTTCATTAATTCTCTCCTCATTTAAATTTCAAAACTATTACTAAAAAAAGACACAACCACAATAAATGACTTGATTCGTGAAAAGAATCCTAATTCACGTATGTCATATTGGTGCAGGAAGCACCAAATCGAACCTTGTTTTGATATTGGCAAAGGATTCAAAGTTAAGGGTTATTTGTTGTCTAACAATGCTGCTTGAGAGTGCAGGAAACAAAGTCCTAGCGAAGGGCTGCTAGGCACCTGACGATGGGCTGTCAGGAAACCAAGTCCTGGCGAAGGGTTGCTGGGCGAAAACCAAGTCCTAGCGAAGGGATGCTAGGCACCTGACGATGGGCTGTCAGGAAACCAAGTCCTGGCGAAGGGTTGTTGGGCGTAAACCAAGTCCTAGCGAAGGGATGCTAGGCACCTGACGATGGGCTGTCAGGAACTCAAGACCTGGCGAAGGGCTGCTGGGCAAAAACCAAGTCCTGGCAAAGGGCTGCTGGGCGAAACTCAAGACCTGGCGAAGGGCTGCTGGCAAAAAAGCTGGCGAAGGGCTGCTGGGCGAAACTCAAGACCTGGCGAAGGGCTGCCGGGCAAAAGTCCAACTGGAGGATCCGGTTGGCACCAGGTAAATTCTCCCGAGAGGAGTAGGTGAGGACGCGTTCCCCTTGAGGGAACATAGGCGTCGGTTCGACCTAGGGCTCCATTTTGGAGACCAAAGTCAGAACCAAGACAGCTGAGGCTGTATAAATTAAATTAAATATTTGTTTTATTGTGTTTTGGACTAACCCTGGAAGCAGGACCGAAGGAACGTGTGTCTGCAGCTCAGAATGCTTCAAAGGAAAGAGGCAACCGCTGACCAGGGCGCCCGGAGTGTCCCGGGCGCCCCCAAGGTGAACACAAAACACAAAGAAGGCAAATGAACCTCGACAGTACATTATGAGGGCGCCCCCACTGTCCGGGCGCCCCCATGGCAAACCAACTGAAGAGTTAAGCTGCTGCCGCGTCTGCACTGCGCACCCAGGGCGCCCCCGCTGTCCCGGGCGCCCCCAGCGCCCAGGGCGCCCCCCCCCCCCCCGCCCGGCGCCCCCCCCAGCCCCCCGCCCAGGGCGCCCCCAGCCACTCTTACGCAGGAGACTTCAGCGCTGCGGATAAGAGTTGGCCGAGTCAACCAGGGCGCCCCCGTCCACGCCCGTCAAGACCTTATCCCGAGGTTCAAGGGATAAGTCGTTGACCGCGCCTCTTGTGGATTTGCTGCCACGTGGGGGGGTGCCCCCGTCGACCAGGGCGCCCCCAGGCACTATAAAAAGGGCTCTCGACCCTCTTCTTCAACACACTGCTTTCATTCAACGCATCCAAACGCTCTGACGACCGCGCTCTGCTCCGGAAACTTCCCGACTCAAGAACGAAGCGCCGTCAACCTCCCACTGCACCGAAACTCGATCTACACCGGGAGTTGGTAAAACAAAGTGTATATTTCTATTTACAGTAATTTTGTAATCTCACTCTGTAACCGTTTTTGCGCACTATAGAATTGCCCAAAGTAAACGGTCAATGACCGTGGGCCTTGGAGTAGGAGTCGACCCAGGCTCCGAACCAAGTAAAACCTTGGTGTTTGCGTTGTTTGATTTTATTCCGCCGCGCACTTACTCTTTCTTTTAAATCCGAACATTTTTCGATATTCACCCCCCCTCTATCGGTCTTTCTCGATCCAACAAGTGGTATCAGAGCGGGGAATTCAAACTTGGTGCAACCACCAGTTTGAAAATTTTATTTTCGGATTTTTTTCGCTTTATTTTTTTCAAATAAATAATATCTGTAGGTGTATTTTTTTCGCCTTTTTCAATTCTGAATTCTCATTTTTTTACCTAAGTCAGAATCGATAAAACGATCAATTTTTTGAAAACTTGTCATAAATTTTTTTATTATTATTATAATATTTTTTCTCGAAATTCGTGCTACCTTAAATCAAGAAAATTTTTTTCCAAACATTAAATTCTTATTCTTTTCATTTATCAGAATTGACAAAATCATCATTTTCCAAATTTTTGTCATAAATTGATTTTTTTAATTTTATTATTAATTCGCCTCAAAATTCGTGCAACATTTGTTTTGGACAATTTTTTTCCTTCTCCCGCACTACTAATCCAAGACCAAGTCTTGGTACATTTCGGTTAATTCTGTTGTATGCAAGGGTTTTTAAATGGCCAATCGAGAATGGAACAGCGTTCGTCCACCTCTCTTCTCCGGTGAAAACTTCAATTTTTGGAGAAGTCAAATGGAGTTCCATCTAAAGACCCATATGGACATATGGATGATCATTCAAACAGGGTTCCACCCCCCTACAGAAGATGGACTATCAATTGCATGGGACAAACTGGATGAACCAACCCTCAACCAAATTGAGACTGATGCAAGAGCAACTGCAATTCTTCAATGCGGTCTAACCAACGAACAACTCAAGCTAGTCGGTTCATTTGGATGTGCTAGAGAAATTTGGGAGAAATTGATCAATCTTCATCAAGAAATCTCATATGAAGAAGAAGATCAGGTAAGTTATCTCGCACTCTCGGTCCAAGCACAGACAACCGAGTCAGAGTCTGAACCTGAACCCAGAGTCGAAATCGAACCAGCAGAATCAGGCGACGAACTGACTGAGATGGTAACCAATTTCAAATTCTTTTCTAAATTAGAATTAAATAATCAAGCTGATACTGCAATGGTCGAGGAAGGTATAACTTTTGCAGGGAAAACTCCAAGAGAACCACCAAAGAAGGAGCTTCAACTGGTACCCAAGTCCGACTCAGACACGTAATCAGAAGATGAATTTAGATCCGAGACAGCAACATTAAGGGGGAGATTCCTAATAAGGAATCAAAAGGTAAAATTACAAATTTGAATTTTAAAAATCATATAATTTGTTACATATGCAGAGAGAGAGGGCACTACCAAACTAAGTGTCCTACTCGAAAGATTCAAACGATACCACCGACGGCGACAAAGGAACGAGCTCCAAAAGCACGAAAGAACAAGAGTCGCATCCAATGCTTCAAGTGTCAGGAGGTTGGGCATTACAAAGAGGAATGCACAGATAAACGTTACAAAGATCCAGGGCAACCAACCAAAATGGGTAACTGTAATTTACATCCAAATCCACTCTTTACCTTGAATACTGATAGATTAATTAATCTCCCTTGGTCAAATTTAGATATGGATGCATGCTTAGATAACTTAATGAAATCATGTATATTAGCAAATTCAAAATTCAAAATGTTAAGACAAGAAAATGAGACTTTGAAAATTAAAATTGATATACAAGAAAAACTGATTAATAATTTTGCAAACTTAGAAAATCCAGAAATTTCCCCTCACTATGACATTATCTGAAGTTTTGTTTTGGCTATTCATAGGACTAGATAGCTTAAGGACTTAACCAATTACTTGAAATTTGAAAACATAGTATTGGGAGGAGGTGAGATGATAGTACGTTGGGGAAACCAACTCTAATAAGATCAAGTCTATTTGGTCTCTTTAGACTGGTGAAACCAGCCGAAGCTACCGATCCAAGACCCAAGCTAGTTAGACCAGAAAATGACCTAATTTAATTTGAAAATGAAATTTCATTAAAAGACTTTGTCAAGGAAAGAGTGGATGATCCCATAAGGCTAAGGCCAAAGAAGGCCTAGTGCCTCGCCAAGACCTGGAAGCCAATTTTTGAAATTCAAATTCAAATTATCTTTTGTCAAATTCGAATCTAACACAAATTTCAAATAATTATAGATTCAAACCTGTTTACAAAACTCTTCTTCAAAATTAATCACTTCTTTTTCAAATTCAAACATTTTTCAAATTTAATCACTTCTTTTTCAAATTCAAACATTTTTCAAATTTAATCACTTCTTTTTCAAAATTAAATATTTTTCAAATTTAATCACTTCTTTTTCAAAATTAATTTTTTTAAATTAATCATTCTCTTCTTCAAAATCATTTTTACCTTCAAACCTGTCTCACAAAACCCATAAGGTTAACATGCTTGATCACATAGAACTGGGTGAGACATCTAGGAGCTAAAAGTATGATTCAGTTTGTAAGAGTTATTTAAGCTTACCTTTTTTTTTGTACCCTACTTTTCATTCCTAACATTTTTTTTAATATGAAATTTCATGTTAAATATCTCGATAGACTCATTTTAAATATAATCTAGGGCTTGTTTTGTTTTAGTTATTGATTGTCAAACATTATCAACTGAGTCAAACTTGGTCAAAACAGTCAACCCTAGTCAACATAGTCAAACCTGCTCAACACTGAAATCCCTTAAGGAATTTAGATAAAGTCAGTCTGTGTCGGATACAGGGGGAGTTCCTCTTAATCTTTTTCAAAAATTCAGATTTTTCAAAAACCTCATGCTCTAAAACTTATTATTATCTCAAAATAAGGTTTTCAAAAGTTGATTCAAAAACCTTAATATATTACTATCGCTTTGGAAAAATTATTATCATTTCAATTTTTTTTAAACTGTGTTATTATTCCAAATTGAGTTTTCAAAAATTTATCTCCTTGAAAGTTATCATACTCAAAAGATTGTTCAAAAGTGCTTCTTTTGATCTTGACAAACCCTAAAGACACAGAGGAAAGGTCCACTTCATGATCTTCAAGGACTCCTAGGATGTGTCAAATTAAGGGGGAGTCTAAGTCAAAAGAAAAACTTCAGAAAAAGTTTCTTTTTACTTATGTCTTTGTTAAACAGTTCTTTCTAATCTGACTCAAACCTTAAGACTCAAAGGAAGAGTACTTGTGGTCAACAAGCTTCCCAGGACTGAGTCAAGTTTAGGGGGAGGTCAAAATTAAAGAAATTATTTAATAACATGCTTTATTTCAAACTCTTGCAAAAATCTAAGTCTTTCAAAATACTATTTGTTAGAATTTGTGTGACTTATGAAATTGTTTTCGAAATAACATTTACTTAGGTTGGAAAATTTCCAGGACACTTAGGAAATGTCCTTGTAGTCAACAAGGTTTCCTAGGATGGTGTCAGACTGGAAAATGAACCAAGTTAAGTAAAACATTGAACCTTCAAAAGTTCACACACTTTTTTAGAATATATTTTTAAGTACTATCATTTTTTTTAAAATTTACTTGAGTTTGAAAATTTCCAGGACACTTAGGAAAATGTCCTTGTAGTTAACAAGATTTCCTAGGATTGTGTCAGACTGGAAAAGAAACCTAGTCAAGCGAAATATTTTGTTTTCAAAAAAAAAATCTAATACTTTTCTAAAAGTACGTATGTATTTCAAATCATAATTTATCTCAAAAGTACTTGAAAAATCTTTTCAAAACTCTTTTTCGAAATTTTTTTTACAAATACAAAATATTTTTTTTGCATAATACTCTTCAAAATGGACTTAATCTGGAAATTTAAGCTTTTGCTATGCTTTTAAGAGTTATACCAAGTATTTTTATGTTTTCAAAACTCATAAGCTCTGATACACAATTTCTTCTCAAAACTTCTTTCAAAACATATTCCGTTATTGATATATATCCAGGGGGAGAGATTGGAAAGAAGAGTGGGAATCAAAACTTTCAAATTTAAATTTTTTTTGTCTCTCTTCAAAAAGTATTAACTTCTTTTTCAAAATGTTTTAAGTACTTACTTAACTCTTTCAAAAACATATTAAGCACTTAATTCTTTTTCAAAAACATATTCTCCCAAATCAAGTTAAATACTTAACTTTATCATTTTAAGTATTAAATAATATTTCTAAGTACTTAACAATTCTTTTCAAAAATCATTTCTAAGTACTTAAGTATATTAATATATAAAAAACCTATCAAAAACACGTAATTTTATTAATATAAATTAATATATTAAATAATATTTAATAAATATATTAAAATATAAAAAACCTATCAAAACACGTAATTTTAGATTCAAACGCAGGGCCTGAAATCACGCTTGGAGGGCTTGAAGTCATCGATGACTTCAGGCCCTTGGAAGGCCTGAAGTTAAATGACTTCAAGCCTACCTTAGGTTTGAAGTTAGATGACTTCAGGCTCTGTGTGCACTCAAAATTTTTTTATTTTAAAAATATTTTTTATAATATTTAAACATGATTTATTAAATTAAATAAAAATATCAATAGTTCTAGGAGATGATATTTTTGGTGTCCAAACTTCTAATGATTATAAATTATGTTGCAATAGGAGTTTTCTAAGATGAATCAGTGGGTTTCGGTGAAAAACCACTGATGGACCTAGGATACTTAGATTTCTCCATACTTGATATCTTTATTTAGAATTTACTTAGGAGATGTTATTTTTGATGTGCAAACTTAGTACCAATAATTTTCAATCATGTTCTCTATCCGTATCAGTTGGAATAGAAAGATGTATAAATATGACTGCATCTTGGGCACAGTTAAAAGAAACATCTTTTTCAAGATGATTTCACAAATATAAAGAAATAATTTTTTATATTTGATTAATATAAATATATATAATAAATAATATTTAATAAATATTTTAATATATAAAAAACCTATCAAAACACATGATTTCAAATTCAAACGTAGGGTCTGAAGTCATCCTAGGAGGGTTTGAAGTCAAATGACTTCATACCCTATAAATAATTAATTTAATAAATAATGATTAAATATAAAAAAATATTCTTAAAATAAAAAAATTTTCAATGCCCTTGCACCTGAAGTCATCTAACTTCCAGCTCTGTTCAGCTTCAACAAGATAATTAAACCATCTTTCTTCTTGATTTTTTATTCTATGGCAAAACAGATATGATATATTCCTCTTTGTTGCTCTTTTGTTGGTTTCTATTACAGATTAATTTGCTTATGAGATCTCAGGTATACTATATGCTTTTGCTTCTATTACAGATTTGTTTATGAGATCACAACTACTATGAGTTTTTTAATAGATGAAAGTGTTGGAGATAATTATCAGAAATAAAGATTAAATTGAAATTATGCAATTTAATTTCAATTTATTTGTTGAGTAGTTTGAATTAAAAATTCTAGGCTGCCAAATAGGGAAAAAGCTATTTGGAATAACTGAGTTGGCTGAAAAGACTTGAGCTGCATTTTATCCCAAGTACAGAGTCCAAATTCAGAGTCTAAGTGCAGGCTCCCGACCTGAGACTCCCAAGCTGAGGATTCTTGAATTGCAGAGTCTAAGTTGCAAACTCTCAATGCAGACTCCCGACCTGAGACTCTTGAGCTAGAGACTCTCGAGCTGCAGGCTCCCAAGCTGCAAACTTTAAGTTGCAGAATCTAAGTGCAGACTCCCGACCTGAGATTCCTGAGTTGGAGAGGAAGAAAGAGTTGTCGAGGCTTGTGTAATGTAGTTTCCTTAAAACAGATTCGTCCTCCTCCGACTGTGCTTCGAACTTATGATGGATCTCTGTTTCCCAAGATACAATAGTGGAACCACGTATACAACCAAGTACTAATTGTTCGAGGCGAACTGAGAAAGTACTCAGTTGCTATCACTGGTAATCCACCGAACAGGAACATATGAAAAATTTAAGGTACAAAAGTGAAAGAAAATGTTTACTATTTAGCTTGCAGGCCCACCTAATTTTTGCATACTTTTTATTATTATTTTGTCAGCCCCAAAATTTATTTAACTATTTTCATTAATTCTCTCCTCATTTAAATTTCAAAACTATTACTAAAAAAAGACACAACCACAATAAATGACTTGATTCGTGAAAAGAATCCTAATTCACGTATGTCATGTTGGTGCAGGAAGCACCAGATCGAACCTTGTTTTGATATTGGCAAAGGATTCAAAGTTAAGGGTTATTTGTTGTCTAACAATGCTGCTTGAGAGTGCAGGAAACAAAGTCCTAGCGAAGGGCTGCTAGGCACCTGACGATGGGCTGTCAGGAAACCAAGTCCTGGCGAAGGGTTGCTGGGCGAAAACCAAGTCCTAGCGAAGGGATGCTAGGCACCTGACGATGGGCTGTCAGGAAACCAAGTCCTGGCGAAGGGTTGCTGGGCGTAAACCAAGTCCTAGCGAAGGGATGCTAGGCACCTGACGATGGGCTGTCAGGAACTCAAGACCTGGCGAAGGGCTGCTGGGCAAAAACCAAGTCCTGGCAAAGGGCTGCTGGGCGAAACTCAAGACCTGGCGAAGGGCTGCTGGGCAAAAACCAAGTCCTGGCGAAGGGCTGCTGGGCGAAACTCAAGACCTGGCGAAGGGCTGCCGGGCAAAAGTCCAACTGGAGGATCCGGTTGGCACCAGGTAAATCCTCCCGAGAGGAGTAGGTGAGGACGCCTTCCCCTTGAGGGAACATTAGGCGTCGGTTCGACCTAGGGCTCCATTTTGGAGACCAAAGTCAGAACCAAGACAGCTGATGCTGTATAAATTAAATTAAATATTTGTTTTATTGTGTTTTGGACTAACCCTGGAAGCAGGACCGAAGGAACGTGTGTCTGCAGCTCAGAATGCTTTAAAGGAAAGAGGCAACCGCTGACCAGGGCGCCCGGAGTGTCCCGGGCACCCCCAAGGTGAACACAAAACACAAAGAAGGCAAATGAACCTCGACAGTACATTATGAGGGTGCCCCCGTTGTCCGGGCGCCCCCATGGCAAACCAACTGAAGAGTTAAGCTGCTGCCGCATCTGCACTGCGCACCCAGGGCGTCCCCGCTGTCCCGGGCGCCCCCAGCGCCCAGGGCGCCCCCAGCCACTCTTACGCAGGAGACTTCAGCGCTGCGGATAAGAGTTGGCCGAGTCAACCAGGGCGCCCCCAGCGTCCAGGGCGCCCCCGTCAAGACCTTATCCCGAGGTTTAAGGGATAAGTCGTTGACCGCGCCTCTTGTGGATCTGCTGCCACATGGGGGTGCGCCCCCGTCGACCAGGGCGCCCCCAGGCACTATAAAAAGGGCCCTCGACCCTCTTCTTCAACACACTGCTTTCATTCAACGCATCCAAACGCTCTGACGACCGCGCTCTGCTCCGGAAACTTCCCGACTCAAGAACGAAGCACCGTCAACCTCCCACTGCACCGAAACTCGATCTACACCGGGAGTTGGTAAAATAAAGTGTATATTTCTATTTACAGTAATTTTGTAATCTGACTCTGTAACCGTTTTTGCGCACTATAGAATTGCCCAAAGTAAACGGTCAACGACCGTGGGCCTTGGAGTAGGAGTCGACCCAGGCTCCGAACCAAGTAAAACCTTGGTGTTTGCGTTGTTTGATTTTATTCCGCCGCGCACTTACTCTTTCTTTTAAATCCGAACATTTTCCGATATTCACCCCCCTCTATCGGTCTTTCTCGATCCAACATGTCATACGTGAGTTATTCTCCTTCAATTTTTGTCATTTCGTCGGCGATTTCCCAAAATTTGGTTCATGAGCTATGTGTATTCAAACTCGAGGAAAATTTCAAACCAAATTGGTCATGACACTTGGTTAAATATATAGGTAGTAGCTAATAATGCATATCCCCAATAGGAAATGGATAAATTAGCTTGAGCCATCATTGACCTAACCATTTCGAGAAGAGTTTAATTTCTTCTTTCAGCAACTCCATTTTGTTGTGGAGTTCCAGGGATAGTTAGCTATTTAATAATTTCTTTCTCATTACATATTATCTTGAACTGATCAGACAAATATTCACTTTCATGGTTAGTGCGAATGGTTTTAACCTTACATTCCAATTGATTCTCAACTTCGTTCAAATAACGACTAAAGAAATCCAATGTTTCAGATTTATGAGAAATCAAATACACATGACCAAAACGCGTGAAGTCATCAATAAATGTAATTAAATAAGAACTTCCATATCTAGTCTTCACATTATTCATTGGACCACAAATATCCGAATGAATCAATTGCAATGGTGAATCAACCCTAATAGCCTTACCAAATGGTTTCCTAGTTGCTTTTCCAGTAAGACAATGCTCACATATAGACAAGCCAACTTTAGCACGAGTACCAAGCAAACCCTCTCTAGCTAATCTATTCATTCTTTCGTGTCCTATATGGCTGAATCTAGCATGCTAAACTTCATCATTAACATCAGCATCACTAGTAAGAGTAAAGTTTGAAAAACAAATATTATGTCCATAATTAACATCTGGTTCTACATCAAGAACCATGAAACAATTTGAAACATAACCATATCCAATTAACATAGAGTTAATTTTCAGCTCCACACAACGACTATAAAAGTTCATACATTAACCCAATTCAAGAAGACAATTAACAAAAACCAAACCCCGTCGAATCTCAGGAACATATAGGATATTATGCAGAAATAAGGTACGTCTATCGCGAAGGTTGAGTTTGCAAGTGTCAATTCCTTTGACTTCAATTCTTGCATTGTTTCCCACATATATCTATTTATTGCCAGCTAGTACCCGACGATACTCCACGTATGTAGCTCGATCACGAGCTACATGGTTCGTTGCTCCTGAATCTATAATCCACAAAGGATAAGAATCAATTAACAACATTGAACTAGCAACACAATGCTCATGAAACTTATTCTTGTTTGGGTTTTGCCCAGCAGCAGTAGCAGCTTCTTTTTCCCTTTCCTTTCTTGAACCATCTTTTCATATTCTTGGATCCAGAACCTTCAGCTACAAAAACTTGTTTAAAAATCCTTATGGATTCTATTCTCTCCGCCTTCAATTCAATTGACGTGAGACATTAGTGAGAGTCTTGATACTCTCACTATGAGTATGGTTCTCTTTCATCATTTCCCAAGAATCAAGAAGGGAACGAATAATTGTCTGAACCTATTGTTCATCGATCAACTCATGACCAACAACCTTTAGGTCTCGAATCATATTTCCCATTTCCCTTAGATGTTAGGTCATGGTAATATTCAGATGCTTTTTACAACTGTCAAATTTAATTGTCAGTTGACGAAGCTTGCTCAAGCTAATTTCACTGGATTTCTCTCTAAGGGCTACCTAGATAGTATGAGTTGATGATAGTGGCTGATACTCAAATGTCAGGTCGTCTACTATTGAACTAATCAATATCCCCTTAGCAATGGAGTCTTTTTTCTTCCCTGCCCTATAGGGATCAAGATTAAATTATGCTGTGTTGTTGAACCATTAGCAGGTTCTTCTAGGAACTGATTCACAGTCTCTAGAACTTCTTGTTCCTCAAGAATATATTGTATTTCGAGATGCCATATTTTATAGTTATCCCCATATAATTTCTCTCCATTCAGTTCAGTTATGAAGTTCTTAGTTGCCATGATCTATCATAAATAAACACATTATTTATTAACTCAGTATAATTTATATGCATGTAATTTATGATTGACTCATTGTAAATTAGAATTGGTTTACAAAATCAATTGGTAATTATGTTTCCACTCATCATTCGTATAATCCAAGCTAATCAACATTGATCAATTCTATTATATACATCCCATCAAATGAACTAATCATTTGATTACTTGTATGAATGAACTAATCATTAAATGAACTAATCATTTGTAGGAATGAACTAATCATCACATGAACTAATCATTTGTAGGAATGAACTAATCATTACATGAACTAATCATTTATAAGAATAAACTAATCATTTATAAGAATGAACTAATCATTAAATGAATTAATTATTTGTAAGATTTGTTAACATATAACATGACTTTTTTTTCATAAAATAGCACTGTTTGTACAAAACAACAGTCTATACCACATGACTTTCGTAAACTAAATGGGCCAATACTGTTCGTACATAATGATAATAACAATAACAAAACTTTAACAAATTAAATAAGCTAATGTCATTGTCACTATGACAAACACTAGTGCAGTTGTTAACATAATCCATTTTATGTTAGACTTTGTTCTATCTCCTCAATCGCCTCCCTCAGCTCATTCTGTTACACATCGAGATAGGTCATCATGTATATCATCCTTGGCATGTGGAATTGAAAAAATATTATTGTCAATACAAAACTGGCAATCTAGTAACAAAATTAGTTCATTTCAGTTCACATATATGCATAGAACACACAGAATGATAAGCAAGTAAGAAAAATAAATTTTCTTTATTTGAGGAACTCCAATTGACTAACGCACTGGATCGGTCGATTTCGAAATTATATCTCAAGTATTAGCTTATTCCTTTGTCCTTATTAGAATTGATCTAATTAGATATCTTATTGTTATTGTTAAATTTTAAGCTCATTTACATTTAAGTCAAACTTATTGATCAAACCAATTAGACTGATTATAATTTAGACCAAATTGGTTTGGTTAAACCAACCAATGATTTGAACTAGACCCAACCTAATTGAACCAAAGTTAAAAATAAGTTCTGTCATAGCTTTATGGTAGACACTATCTGCCCTTAAAGAGAGGTTAAGAGATCGATCCTTGGGCATTTCTTAGTTTTTTTTATTCATTGTTTTTTCTTCACACCGTCTCTTCTTCTCCATGCCACCTCTTCGGACTTTCTCCACATCGACTCCTAAGATGTCGCAGGCTCAAGGAGAAAACAACCATGACACATAGTTGCGAGTTTTCAGCGACTACGTTGGATTTTCGCCCAGCAAGAGAAGAACTCGACGGAGACAAACTCCGTCTGCGACATCGAATAGGGGCCAAGAAATGATCAATACACAGAGGTAAATTCATGCTTTTACAATCTAATGCTCTGATACCATTGTTGCTATTTCTAAAGTATGAACTACAAAAACAAATTCTGTAAATCTAAACACTTACAGTGATCTGCACTTGGAGAAGAAACTGGAAGACTTTGCCATCGGAAGAACGATCACGAACGAATCAAAAAGCTCTTCATATGTTCACAAACCAAATCCCTCTTCTGTAATTGGACGAACCAATCTTGAATGTTCTTCTCAATAACCCCTTCTTCGTCATGTGTACCCGGATGAATCTTACACAATGACCTTATATACACGAGATGAGCCCTTTCTCTTTGACCTCACACAGACCTCACACATAGCTTGTCTCGCACGATCACTACAAGAAAATTACTTTTCCGCAGCGCGTTATTAACAACGCACATTAAAAGCATGCTGTTAATAGTATTATTAACGACATGCATATTGATGTGCGCTGTTAATACCATAAATAATTTTAAAAGAAGAAACATCAGCAGCATACATTAAAAGCAAGCTGTTAATATTATTATTAACATACGCTGTAAATAAATAATAACAATGACAGCATGCAAAAATTGGTACACTGTTAATGCATCTATTTATTATATGTGATACGTTACAAATAAAACTACAAATAATACTACAAATAATCACTATTTTATTATTTCCTTTATTTTCTATTTTCTTTATTTTTTGTTTTCCTTATTTTTTCTTTTTTCTTTTTTTTTATCGCTATTTTTTCCTTATTCTGTTTTAAAATATCATTATTTCACTATTTTCCTTTTTCTTTTCTATTTTCCTTATTTCTTTTTCCTTATTTTCAGTATTTTACTACAAATATTTTTCTTTTAAAATTATTATTTTTTTCCTAAACCCTCGCCGCTACAATTCTTTCGTTCCCAACATGCTCGCACGGCTCCTCATCGCCGCTGCTTCTTCCAACACGCTCGCACGACTCCTCATTGCCGCTGCTTCTTTCGTTCCCAACACGCTCGCGCGACTCCTCATTGCCGCTGCTTCTTTCGTTCCCAACACGCTCGCGTGGCTCAACTCATCGCCGCTTCTCATCGCTCGAGTTTCCGCCCCCTCATCGCCGCTTCTGTAAAATACGGTTCTAAAAATAATAATAATAATAAAATAAAATAAATTATTAAATAAGCATATTATAATTAGAATAGTATTAATAGTATTATTTTTAGATATAGTAGAGGGAAAATTTTGGAAGAATTTTCTGGAATTTTTGAAAATAATTGAGGATTTAATTGGAGTTGGTTTGAGATTATTTAAGGAAAAAATTGATTTTTCTGGAATATATATATATATATATATATTTATTTATTTATTTAAGGAAAAGTTTAAGTATTTATATATATACCTCTTCCCTTCCCTCGCCGTGCCCTAAACCCAAATCGCCGACCCTCTCCTCTCCGCACTTCATCCCATGTATGCGGTGTTTCCGCCGCAAGGCCGACGGTGTCGTCCGGCGTCCCACCACCCTGCTGCCGCAACCCCCTCTCCCTTCTAGCCTCGCCGACAGCCTTTCCCCCTTCTCTGACTCGCCGATGCCAAAGGGGAGTTGTCGCCTGAGAGGTTGGTCTCCGCCGATACCGCGCCGTTTTTTCCTTCCTCTGTGTCGATCGCCCCGACGCCAAGTATGATTGTTGGACACCACTTCTTCCTCCCCATAGTGGATCTCCTCGATCCCTAGCCGAACTTGCAGAACCCAGATCCGTCGTCGGCGCATCTAAGATCTGATCGATAAATTGGTGCTAGAGGAAGACAGCGAAAAATCACTGGATTGCTCCTATCTCAGGTGAGTTCTTGGCTTGCGAAGAGAATGCTTCTGTTTTCTTTGAAGATTATAAATTGTGAATGGTTTAGCTGTTGATAACTGTTGGAGTTGTGCTAATTAGTTAGTATTGGGTTGTTATATTTGGTCGTGATGATGTCTACCGTGAGCTTTAAAATTTGGATATAGGGTTGCTAGTTTTGTTCTTTTGATCCTCTGTTTTGGGTGTGGGATCCGTTGAGAGATTGATGTTGTTTGTCGCTTAGGGTGTAGTGGGATTTGGTGAGGTTGTTTTTCTTGCCGTGAGCTGGAGTGGTTCATGTTTTCTTTGGTTGGGGAGAGCTGATAACTCTAATTGAATATTAAAATGGTGGTGTTGTTTATACTATTCTAGTTGTGTATAGCCGTCTACCATGGGTGTTTAATGTTGGTTAGTGTTGGATTAATTGAGATTAATGATTAATAATTTAAAGATCAAACCTCTTGTTGATGTTAATGATGATTAGAATTGGTGAGGGTATTGGAATTATTAGCTCTTGGTTGGTTAAGGGATTAATGGATGAAATGATGATTAATTAAGATGATTAATTAAGTGTGTTGGAGCGATTGAGGTTATTGTGTGGTTAACTCTAAGTTTAATTAGGTGGTTATCAATACGTGGGGCTTAATTGAATTATTAATTAATTAATAAGTTGGTTAATTAATTAGGTGATGGATAAATTAACTAATAGGATATTATATTGATGGTAGATATTTAGTTTTTGCTTTGTATCTTGCATTGATAGGATCCGAGCTGGAGGCGATCTCTCGGACTTGAAGACGGTTAGTAGTTAGTACGACATTTACGAGGTGGGTACTTCTCCTTTGATTCTATAGTTCTTTAAAGGAATGTTTGGGAGAGCTTTTACTTCTTAAAAAGTGATTATTATAGTGATTATCTTAAAGTTAGTAAGAAGCTAAAGTAAGCAGTGTTTGAAAATAGAAGTTAAAAGCCGATACAAGATAAAATTTGAGTGTTTGGGAGAATAATTGCTTCCAAGCTTAATTTTTAATTAAATGACAATAATATCCTTAAACTATATAAATTAATCATTTTTTAATTATTTAAATATAATTTCGATACTATCAATAATTTGTTCACGTAATTATTATTATATTTTAAATAGTGATATAATTATTATTATATTTTAAATATAGTATTAAAATTAATTTTTTATAATTTGAATATTTGAAAAATATATAAAATTAATAAAATAATAAAAAATATAAAATAATATAATTTATATAAATATAATATATATATATAGCGACAAGTGGCAATTAGGTAAAATATTATATTATTTACGGATATAAATAATATTTTTTAATGTTATATCATAAATAAAAAAGCAGAAGCAGGTAGAAGCATCAAATTCTTGCTTCTAACTTCTGAGTAAAAGTAACAGAAGCTATAGCAGAATCTAGCCTTCCCAAACACTCAAAAATGATTCGGTGTAGCCAGAATCTAAAAAGCAGGTACTAGAAGCTCTCCCAAACACTCCCTAAGAGGGGTTTTTATTTTGTTTTGTTTTTAAACTTTCATATCGAGTAGTTTTTGACTTTCTGTGGAAGAGATTGTACATGGAGGAGAAGAAAACGAAACAGCAGTGGCCTGCCTTAATGTGTGAGAATGCTACTCTAGGGTAAAACACAACGGTCTTGATTAGATTGATCTTTTCTTAACTGCTGTGCATTCATTGTGTGAGTTCAAGTGAAGCAGGAAAACATGAATAAGCTAGCATGACACATGTTCTATTACAAGTTTGATTATACTTTACAAGTTTGATTATGTTGTACAAGTTAACTGCTGTACAAGTTTTCTTAACTGCTGTACAAGTTTGATTATACAGATTTTTTCTTACATTCGTTGTACAAGTTAACTGTTGTACAAGTTTTCTTAACTGCTGTACAAGTTTGATTATAGAGATTTTTTCTTACATTCGTTGTACAAGTTAACTGTTGTACAAGTTTTCTTAACTGCTGTACAAGTTTGATTATACAGATTTTTTCTTACATTCGTTGTACAAGTTAACTCCTGTTCATTCGTTGTACATTTTCTTACAGATTGTTTTGATTATACAGTTACAACTAAAGACCTTGAGTCTTGGAGATATCATTGATAATACTAAATGTAAGCTGCTTCATTGGAGTATTGACGGAGTTGTTGCAGAAGGTCGAATTGCATCCACAGATCCCAAAGTAAAAGTCCATCACGTTCCTCTTGGTGGTACTTGTTGGAAAGTTTGGATTGATTGAGTGTTTGTGAACAAGTTGGATCTCATTCGACCAAATGATGAAATGTTGTTTCTCGAAGATGCAATAGGAAGCACAGTTCCTTGGTCATCTAAGTTTATAGTTTTTGACTGAGTTACTTACTTTAGACTTATGACTAGTTTGTAATTTTTTTTTGCTACTCAATTATTTTAGACATGGCTAATTTGTAATGATTTTTGCTAGTAAGTGAAATGCTATTTTGGTAAAGTGTGGTGTTGATGATTAATTATGATATAAATGTTTTAGTTTTGGATGTTGTTAATTGAGAGATGTGATATGGTATATTTATTGTATTATCAAATTATGTAAGATGTGTATATGTGAGATTTTAATTATATGAAATATATTAGTATCCGCAGCGTACAAATATACACTGCGGATATGTACATCCGCAGTGGCAGGCCGCGCGCTGCGGATGCACATATCCGCAACGCGCAGCCACTCGCTGCGGATGTAATTATCCGCAGTGTATATTCGTGTGATGCGGATCCACTTATCCGCAGCGTATAGCCGCGCGCTGTGGATGCAACTTATCCGCAGCGCGCAGCTGCACGCTGCGGATAAGTTACGACTTTTAACAGCTTGGAGTTATGCAGCATTCGATGCGCGTTGCGGATATAATTATTGCGCGCTGCGAAAAGACATATTTGTTGTAGTGGATCTCGCACATAGCTTGTCTCGCATGATCTCTATTGTTTTGGACGCATACACATAGCTTGTCCTTTCCCTTGTTGACCTTCTCCTTTGCCTTGGAGGCAAGCATATATATAGGGGTTAGAATGTCTCTTCTCCTTCCTCCATTAATAGAAGTGGTTGAGTGGATTGGAAGAGGAAGGGGAAGGGCCGCCTTCTCACCTTCCTAACTCCAACATATGGATAGTTTATAATTTAATCTCTGTTGTTGCTCGTTGTGTTAGCTGTGCTTATATATTAGTTGAAATGAATGTAGACAAGATTCAAATTGCTTGTCGTATAAGGGAGATGTTGTATATATATATATATATATATATTTTGCATAATAATTTTTGAAGCAAGGACAATAATAACGTGTGTGTGTGTGTGTATATATATATATATATATATATATTTTGTGCATAATAATTTTTGGAGCATGGACAATAATAACCTATAAAAATTGATAATAAAGAAGAAGAAATATCGTGGGAAAAATTAAATTAGAGTGAAATAATAATACAATATTATATAATTTTGATTTTTAAAAGTACTTTCATATAAAAAATTAATTATTAATAAGTATATTCAATAAATATTTTTAATTTATTAATCAAATATAATTTTGGTCGTAAAATATTTTTTTATCACTAAATATTAAAAATTACAGATGAAAATTTAATAAAAAAATAAAAAATTACTAACCAAATTTATTTAAAATATTTAATATTATCAATCAATCTAACTTGTTGATAAAATTTTATGACACTTATTGATAAATGTCATTATAAATTAATTATAATGACATTTATTAAAATAAAATAATTTTATAAATATAATATCTGATTAAATCTCTTATAGTGACACAAATTTATGAATGTCATTATAAAATAATCAAAATTATTTAATTTATTCAACCTAAACTTTTTTCAACGCGCGTATCCTCGCCTCGCCTCGCCTCGCCTGCTCTCCTTCCGATCCCTCTGAAATATTATTGCGCCAATATTTCGCTCACCGCCCGCACGAACCCTAAATCGCAGCGCGCGATCCTTAACGCGTCGTCCCTCCTTTTCACCTCCACCCTCACGCGTAACCTAGCTAATCTTTCTTTCTCCCTCGCGCTCCCTGCTCGATCGCCCCTCCACCTACGCGAGTGCCTTCAACGAACGCACCTCCACCAGCGAGAGCGTGGCCTCACCGTCGACGCCGACACGGTCATCGTGCAGGACGCCATAAGCGAGAAGGTCCGCCATGTATTGACCCCGCTCGCCATCCAAGCTTGGTCGGTGGACTAATTGTGCCCTAATTTGCTTACAGTTTGGGAACTTCATCCACTACATGGCGATCTTCGTGTCCGGCTTTGTGATAGGGTTCACAGCCGCATGGCAGCTCACGCTCGTCACGCTCGCCGTCGTTCCGCTCATCGCCGTCATCGGCGGGATGCACACTGCCGCACTAGCCAAGCCGTCGTCCAAGAGCCAGGACGCCCTCTCCCAGGCCAACAACATCGCGGAGCAGGCGCTTGCCCAGGTAAGGACCGTGCAATCCTTCGTCGGCGAGTCGAGAGTCCTCCGAGCCTACTCTACCGCGCTCGGAGTAGCTCAGAAGATTGGCTATCGGAGCGGATTCTCCAAAGGCCTTGGCTTGGGCGCGGCCTACTTCACAGTCTTCTGCTGCTACGCCTTGCTTCTATGGTAAGGAGGGTTTCTCGTGCGCCGCCACCACACCAATGGCGGACTAGCCATCTCCACCATGTTCGCCGTCATGATCGGAGGAATGTACGACGAAGACCCCATAAATCAAACCGAACCAAGATGTATTTTTTATACTGAATTCTGATGTTTTGCAGAGCTCTTGGGCAATCATCTCCGAGCGTTGTGGCATTTGCGAAAGCAAGGGTGGCAGCAGCAAAGGTTTACCAAACGATTAAGCGAAGGCCAAGCATCGACCGGAAGAACGACTCCGGGATCGAGTTGGGCGCCATTACAGGACTGATGGAGTTGAAGAACGTGGACTTTTCTTACCCATCAAGGCCCGATGTCCCTGTACTCCAGGATTTCTCGCTCACTGTTGCTGCAGGGAAGTGCATCGCATTAGTTGGAAGCAGCGGCTCTGGGAAGAGCACCGTGGTTTTGCTCATCGAAAGATTCTACGATCCCACTTCAGGTATTTTATGTTGACCGCATGAGCTTGTAAAGTTCCTATTGAAAGTTTATCGTTGAATTTAATTATTCTCTGTTTTTATTATATATTTTATATTATAAAATGACAATATACCTCTGGAGATTTTACTGCTATGACACTGGGGGAAGCTAACAATTAACAAGCTGCAATTTTAATGCATAGCTAAGTTGGAATCCAGATGTCTTCTCCAAGCAAGAGGAGAGATATGGATGTAATGAAATTGTAAGTTCTTCTTTTCCAGATATTTGGTTGAAATTTCCTTCATTTATACATGAATGGAAACCCCTGTGATAAAAAGCCAGTAGAGTAAACTGTATTTTTTTATCCCACACAAATTCTAATGACTTCAAACCCCTGTGGCTTATCATGAGTTGATAATCAGCAGATGCTTGTGATTTTGAAAAATTATTTTTCTTTTGCAAAAGCAATCTCTTCCATAAGCTGGCATTGCTATAACATTTTCTTGCACAGGTTGGTTGGCGATAGGTGCATAGGTTGGTTGGTGTTAGGTTGATACACTGGTTATAAATGACTCTTCAGGGTATCATTTGCGCTCAATGATTGAGAGCACCTCACATCATCTGTTGTGGGATCTGTCATATATTTACTTTGTGTACATTTTTGCTTAGTGATTACATGTGAAACTCAATTTATATTGTATATTTGCGTGCTATTGAGTATATATAACCATAAGTCTATGACTATCATCCACAATATGGATTAACTAACATCATAATGTGATAATTCCGTTGGGTACAATTATGATTATTGAGCATGATTTTTCCCAAAATGGGCATTCTAAATGGTATTTCATTGCATTCTTCTTGTATATTTCAATCACATGCTCATGTTTATGATTTCTTTGCATTGACTAATTTTTGCATCTGAGACCATGTCTATTATCCTTCATAACATTCATACAGACTACAGTTATATAGATTCAATATTATGTGAATTTTCTTAAGACTCACATTTTTGTGTTTTGTTTTAGAACATTGCCTGCACTCATATCAGCTTGAATGGGTTGATCCATCCCTATGCTTCATCTCCTGACTAGTTTTCCATTTCCTCTCTTTGTAGGATAATGAGTGATTACTCAGTCGAGACCATCAATGATAGTCTTGCTGAATTTAATGTGGAATTTCATGGCCCCAAAGAAAGTACGAGTTTTTTCCCTCTACTCGATGTCTCTGTTGAATTGTAATGTCAGTACTCTGGTTATGTACCTATGCAGGTTTAAACTGGCTACATCAGTTTCTTAATCCATCATTTCAAAAATCAATTTCAATGCAACCTTTTTGTTTAACTTCTTCTGAGCCTGTTGGTTGATAAGATCTAAAAACTTGAGTTCAGTAGTTTTTAATACTATACTTGTTTTTAGTAGTTATTTTCTTTCAAATCCATAATTCATCATTCACAATGCATCCTTAATATCCTTGCATGGCCCTAAAGAGTACATTTTCAAGGAATTATTAATTTACCAAATCAATTACCAGATCATTATGACGTAAAGGCTCTGCTTAAGCATCACTACGATCAAAGTAGTTCTGATTTAACTGCTGTTCTTACAGGTCCTTATGAAGGTGGCATGTGGAAAATTCGTGTTGAGCTACCAGATGCTTATCCATACAAGTCTCCTTCAATTGGCTTCCTGAACAAAATATTCCATCCCAACGTTGATGAATTGTGAGACTGTTCTCTTTTCCTTGAAACTTATGTATGTTGGCAGCATCTTCGCAATTTACCCTTTATTTACTAGAGGACCTTGATTATAGTACTATATCTTCAACCATCTGGAATCTGATAGCTATAGACATTGATGCTTATGTAAATATAATTTACAAGATAATTTGATGGTAATTCATCTCATCAGCAATATTTTTAGGAAGAGACAAAAAGTCATTTTCAATGAGAGAAATCAAAAGCTGTTTTATTCATGGCTTACTGTGTGTGTCGTCTCTTGATTATAGTATCTTTTATCCAACAGGTCTGGCTCGATATGTTTGGACGCAATTAACCAGTCATGGAGCCCAATGTTTGGTAAGGATACGTACATGGGAATCATAGCCATCTGGTAGCCATCTGGTCTCTGCTGCGAATAAGTTCGTGCACTTGCGTTTGCAACTTGCGGTGTACCATGCCTGGGTACAGTATCCCTGACATAGACATAGACTTTTGTATCCCTACCACATGCATTTGCGGTGTACAGCTTGGGCTGCCTGGGTCCCTGACATAGATTTTTGTATTGCAACTTGCAGCGCAATGCTCCTTCCCATGCCCTGAGAATGTGCCATTATTGAGATAAACATGACAAGATTCCCTTCTGAGTCCATTTTTCTGATCTTGGCTGATATAGGAACCTAAGAGTTTGTGTGAATTGTGAAGAGAAACTAGGTTTCACTTTCTGCCAACTAAAACCCATGAATCTTTGGTTCCTAGTGAAGGGAAACTGTGATGAACTCTATTTGTTGCCAACCACACTTCTATGATCGATTTCATCATCTTAGAACAGATGATAGCATGTGTTGTTATCATGCAGAAGCATCCTGGTTGGGTTGGTGAGGATCTATAATTCCTTTTTCTCACCCTTATTCTGTTCTATTAACTAACCTGAATAATAAATGCTTGCTGTTCTATTACCTCACCCTTATCCTGATGTGTGCAGGCTCATTAAATTGAATATAATATGTCTAGTATAATAAGATTATGAGTTTGTCTCTACTATACCAAAATGTTAACTTTGCTTATGAAAAAATCTAGATCTAGATTATATATATATATATTTTTTATTATATGCTTCTTTAATTTTATTTCATTTACACAAACTAATTAATATATGATTTTTTTTAGGTGACAAGAATATTGGATTTTGTTTAAGATGTGATGGTTAAAGATTGAAAATGTAGCAAAGTTTGAAAGTTTTGTTATGTTTTGCTTTAGGAGAGATTTAATTTTTTGTTAGTTTTTAAACTAAATACATTGGTACATTTGTTATTGTGATTATTGCATAGATATTTTTTGAAGTGATCAATTTGACAGTCTTGTATTGCAAAAAAATGGGTAATTATTGATTAGCACTTTAATTTTAATTTAAAATTTTTATTTGTGTTTATGTTAATTAGTTATATTTGCAAATAGTAATATCATGAATATATTGAAAATGGGTGATATATTTATTAATATATGATATTTTTTTGTCATAATATACACCAAATCATGTAGATAAAAATATCATTGTAAAATTTATATGAAGACATTTTAAAATGTTATAATAAATAATTATTAATGATAATTTTAAATGTCTTTATAAACTAATATAGCAAACATTTATGTGTCATTATAAATTATATAACGAGGTATTTTAAATTACCTTTATAAATTATCATTAGTGACATTTTTTATTATGACTATAAATAAAATTCAAGACACTTATAATTGTCTTGATAAATATTTTTAAAGGACATATAAATTTGTCATCATTACTATAATAAAACATGTATAAATGTCATTACAAATTTTATATTGACACTATTTTTTGTCACTATAACAATTATTCATGTTATTAGTGTTGTCACTATTTTTATTTTATAGTGACATTAAGAATTGTCATAAGTGATAAGACTTTAGACGACATCACTATAGAGGACATTTTAACTTAATGTCACTATATCAAAAATGTCAGTAAAAGTAATATATGATGACATTTTTAAATGCCATTAAAAGCATTTTTTCTTGTAGTGACATAGTTTGTCTCGCACGATCTCGCACATAACTTGTCTCGCATGATCTCTATTGGTTTGGACGTATACACATAGCTTGTCCTTTCCCTTGTTGACCTTCTCCTTTGCCTTGGAGGCAAGCATATATATAGGGGTTAGAAGGTCTCTTCCCCTACCTCCATTAATGGAAGAGGTTGAGTGGATTGGAAGAGGAAGGGGAAGGGGCGCCTTCTCACCTTCCTAACTCCAACATATGGATAGTTTATAATTTAATCTCTGTTGTTGCTCGTTGTGTTAGCTGTGCTTATATATTAGTTGAAATGGATGTAGACAAGATTCAAATTGTTTGTCGTATAAGGGAGATGTTGTGTGTATATATATATATATATATATATATATATATATATTGCATAATAATTTTTGAAGCAAGGACAATAATAACGTGTGTATATATATATAGAGAATTGATATTATACGCTCCCAACAGTACGCGTCCACGTGCTGCTGCGTTTTTTTTTCCTTTTTTTTTTTTGGAAATTAACATTTCCTTTTTTTCCCGAAGAAGTGAGAAAATGATGGCTTAGCCGCATATCAGACGAATGACATTGGGCGCCAACTGAGATATAGGAAGCTGGAAGTAGTCGCAGACGACAGCAATGAAAGGATGGACAGGGAAATGGAGGCCGGCTTGAAGATGATCCCTAAACAAGGCAATGTAGCCCGGGGGGGCCGAAGTCGGGCGCTCAGATGACCTAAGCAGGATTAAGTGGTGGTCGGCAGGGACTAGGAAGTCTGATTGTATTTGGGCCAGGTCATGGGCAGTGAGGGTGGTTATCATAGTAGAATACCAAGGCCGAGAAGGGGGCAGAGATGAAGAGGAGGAGGCCATCGGAGCAAGGAGAAGTGAAGGGGTTGATCGGTGAAAAGGAGTCGCCGGAGAAAAGTTGAGACAAGGCAGCCGTCGCAACCCTAGTGGCACTCAAAGCGGCGGAAGCAGTTTCAAGCACGTGGAGAAGAACAAGAAGGCGAGGGGTTTCGTTTATGGAGGTGGGCGAGGAGCGCCAGTCGTCTGATGAGCGACTGGCAGAAACGTGCGACCCGGCTAAGGCCGTCTGATCAGACTCGGCAAATACTCAAGAAAACGGAATGCGGGTGCTGTAGAGTATTCGTAATGGATGACGGCCTGCTCGTCCGAAGGGTGCGCCAGGCTTGGACCAGACTCGAGGTCCAGCCAGTCGGACTGCGTGCCTCCTTCGACTACACTTGAGGGAGATGCTTATGATCCCGGGCCAGCTTGCTTGTAGCCTGGCCCGGTAGCCTGGTGCCCCGTCAGTAGGAAGGTGGCTAGTGAGCTAAACGAGCCCGTCAGAGGGAGGGCCAGCGAGCTGGAGGCCCCCCGGGCTTCCACGTTAAGCCCCGCATGATCTTGTAGTTGTCTGACCCCGAGTCAGATGGTCTAAGACTCAATCAAGCTCAGCTCCCCGACGACGCGTGGCGTCCCATGCCCCGGGGATGAGTCTGAGACGAAGGGGACGTTACCCAGTGCCCAGTCGACACCCCCATAGGCCCTCAGCCGACCTCGCTACCCAACTCCAGTCGGCACCCCCATTGGCCCTCAGCCGGCCTTATTGCACCGTGCCCCAGTCGGCACAACCACTCCCTGACACCGGATTACCAGAAGCTGTACGGGGTCGGCGCAGGACCCTGGTCATCCTGGTCCCCAGTAGCGGATATCTCGCCGAGTATGTGACACTCTACCCTGCCACTCCTGGGACAGGCGTTACCCTGTACTCGCTATGTGACAACAGGTGGCAGGCGGGGCAGGGCCTGTCAGCTTCCTCGGCTATATATATCTTCTCACTCCGCATATTCCATGTATGCGCGATAGTGCAATTTCCATACTGTTCTATTGTTTTCCATCGCTACCATCGTGTACTGACTTGACCGTCGGAATGCCTGGCCAGGGACTATTTCCGGCGGGTTCTAACGGTCTTTGCCTCGCAGGTTGGAAGCGATCCCGCTCGTCACACCACCTCAGCGACCTCGCCCTCCTCGGAGACTCACTTAGCTGTAAGGACGTCCGACTCACTTCGCGACAGTTTTTTTAAAAAAATTAATATTATACCTTAATGTCTAAATTTTAAATGGTTAAAGTCGAAATTAAAATAAAAATACAAGATACCTCAAAGTATGTAATTTGAAGACCCTAATATAATACAATAGAGATCCTAACATAGTGCCATATGCCTTGGCTCTGACTTCAACTTCATTATAGAAGAACTCCAAGGGCAATAAGTTTAAAGCTGGGGCCGATGGTCCCAACTGGATACCATTTTCAACTTCAATCATAGGAAAACTCCAAGAGCAATAATTAATGATCCTGACGTCCATCAGGATAGCATTCCAGCTCTGTTCAGCTTCAACAAGGTAATGAAACCATCTTTCTTGTTGTTTATTATTCTATGGCAAAACGGATGTGATATATTCCTCTTTGTTGCTCTTTTTTTTGGTTTCTATTACAGATTAATTTGCTTCTGAGATCTCAGGTATACTATATGCTTTTGTTTCTATTACAGATTTGTTTCTGAGATCCCTGCTATTATGTGTTTTTTAATAGACGAATGATGATTTTGAAACTGTCTAATTTATCTAAAATCGTTGATCAGTAGCTGCAGCTATGGATGTAGTCTCGCCAATACTGGAGATTGCCGGTGCAAGTTCTGTCATCAATAAACTAATTGACGCAGTCCCTACTTACGTACAAGATCAATACTGCTGGAAAACTGATTTGCAAGAGGAATTGCAAAAGCTTAAACACTTTCTTCCTCAGATCCAAGCTGTTGTTAGCATTGCCGAACATAGATTAACTATGTCAGAATCTTCTGATCCAGCATTAATGGAGTGGCTGTGGCAGTTCAGGGACGGGATCGATGAGGCTGAGGAAGTGCTGGATGAGCTGGAATATCTAGAACTGGAGAAGAAAGCTAACAGTGACAAAAATGAGCTCTCTAGAATGGTTGATGCTTCCTTTACCGTTGCAAAAAGATTACTGAAATTTGATGATGTTCTTGAGAGATTAAGGACATGCGTGAAGAACTTAAATACCTCTGCTTCAGATGTCAAGAATTTTTTGGCACTGGTGAAAGAAACAGGTGGCATCAGCACCGAACAAATGCAGCAGGAGATTCTACCTCATCACAGTAGGATCACTTCTAGTTTGCCTGAATTATCTTTCATGGGACGTGAGGAAGAAAAAAGAAAAATCATCCAGTATTTTCTGGGAGAGTCAGTGAAGAATGTGCATTGCCTTCCTTTGGTAGCGATGGGTGGTATGGGGAAGACTGCGCTCGCTCAACAAGTTTTTGATTATTTTGAAAATGAAAAGAAAGAACACTTCGACATCAAAATCTGGGTATGTGACTCCTTACCTAATCTCAATGCATCAAGTCTTATGAAGAAAATTCTGGAGTGTTTAACTGACAGTTCTGAATCTGGGCCATTGGAACGGATACCAGTTAAGCTCAAGGAGAAGTTACATTCCAAAAGATTTTTACTTGTCCTAGATGATGCTTGGGATGACAAAAACAAGAGAGAGTGGGAGAAACTATGTATTCCATTGCTACATGGCCAAAAGGGTAGCTGGATAATATTAACAACTAGATTGGAATCAGTTGCGAAGATGGTCTCCAATGTAATCAAACGAGGCACAATGAAGCCAATGATGTTGCAGGGCTTATCAAAGGATGAATGTTGTTCACTGCTCTACGAGCATGCATTTGCTGACCAAGACCCAAATGAATTCCCACTGCTTAAAAAAATAGGCGAAGAAATAGTGGAAAAATTGCATGGTGTGCCTCTTCTAGCAAAGTCAATTGGAGGAGCACTGAACAGTAAACTGGAAGCAGATCACTGGATGAGAATTTCAAGAAGTGAAGTTTGGAAAATGTCAGAAGATTCAAACTGCGAATTCATTCCAGCACTAACACTCAGTTACAAGATGCTTCCACCACGCTTGAAGCGGTGCTTTTCCTACTGCAGCATATTTCCTCAAGATTACCGGTTCATAAAGCAAAAACTAGTGTGCATGTGGGTGGCAGCGGGCCTAATATTCTCGGATGGATCAGAGGGGGGCTCGAATGAGGACATAGCTAACTATTGCTTTGATATGCTGTGCAACAAATCTTTCTTTGATGTTCATATAACCAATCTTTCTTGGAAGGGCAAAACACCTTATGATTTAAAAGAAGACTGCTATTACACCATGCATGATATGCTGAACGGTCTTGCTCGCCATGTCTCGCGCTATGAATGTTGTCGAATTGTGCATTACGGTACTCCAAATTGCAATTTGGATTATAATACCATTCGCCATATATCTATATCTATTACCCATAGAGATGCTCAACTTGGTGCCCTAGCTGAAATGGTGTGCAAATTCAAGCACTTGCGAACCCTTTGGATAGAAGACTATTATGGGGATTCTCAAAAACTTGATGGTTTTATTCGAGATGCTTGTAAATCATCGAGAATAATTCGAGTATTGATTATTAAGTCTGATCAGTGTTTGGAAAGCATCAGTGACTTTGTAAAACTACGATTTCTTGAAATTTCTGCTCAAGCACCATCACTATCAATCTGTAAGTTGTACTTCTTACAAGTTCTAATTGGAAACTACAAAGTCATTCTGGAAAACGACACAAGCAAGTTGACCAACTTAAGACATCTATACGGATTAAACGACGATGCACTTTTCTCAGTTGCTAAAGTAGGAAAGTTAACATCCCTCCAAGAATTATGCTTCTATGTGGGCACGGAACCAGGATATAGGATTGATGAGTTGACGGATATGGATAATCTCCGCCGATTATCTATTGCAAAACTTTCCAATGTGCACAATCTTGAAGAGGCCAATCACGTCAACTTGGTCAGAAAAAGTTATCTCACAAGCTTGAATCTAATCTGGGAGGAGAATATGCGCCCGTTTATGTTACCCTTTCATAAAGCAAGTAGATATTCTGGCCATGAAGCAAGTAGTAATTCTAGACATGAAGTTTTGGCGGCTCTACGACCCCCTCCCACAATTAGAGAACTCATCATTAGATGTTATAAAGGTGGTAGGCCCGCACCGTGGATGAATACTCAATCTCTTTCTCGGCTTGAATCTTTTGAATTATATGGTTGTACAAATTTGGAAGAGCTGCTCCCTCTATGGAAGTTGCCTTGCCTTAAGTTAATAAAATTGGATGGCATGGAAGCTATAAGAAGTTTGGGTTGTCATTCCTCCGATCTTATTAACAAACAACAATTTCCGGTTTTAGAGGAACTTGAGTTTTGTAATCTTCCCCTCTTGGAGGAATGGAATGGTGCGGATTACTATATATGGTTCCCTCGTCTCAAAAGGTTTACAATTAAAAACTGTCCCAAACTAAAGAAAATTCCGGCCCTTCCGTTGTCTATAGAAAATATTTACATGAGAAATTTGGGATTAGAAGCTCTTCCACGGTCTTTTAAGTGTTCTAATGGTTCTAAGACATTTGGAGAATTTCAGCAACTGATGTCCCTCAAGTTCCTTAAAATTAAAGATATTGGATCAATTGGTGAAGAGGATGATGATTTCCTTCCGTCCTCACTGAAAGAACTCAAACTTGAAAATCTTGGCAAACACAAAAATTTGGCAAGTTATCTACGAGGTCTTACTTCGCTCACTATATTGTCATTAAGTTGTTTACGGGGCATGACATCACTTCCGTTAACAAATGAGCTGGAACATCTCACAACACTTCGAAGCTTGAATATTCAGAATTGTCAAGACTTGACTTCACCTGGAGGCTTATCTATTATAAAATCTCTTAAACATCTAGATATTGTTGATTGTCCAAAATTCCTTTCTGCTAAGGTTGAGTCACAGGAATTTTTAAAAGACAAGATAAGGAAGTCTGCTGCATCATCTTCCTCAGTTTTTGATCACTCTGCGAGTAATAAAGCTTCTAGCATCCTTCCATCCTCACTTGAATCCCTAAAATTTTCAACGTCTATGATTTCGCAAGAGTCGTTGGGTTGCTGCCTTCAAGGGCTTACCTCCCTCAAAAGCTTGCATATATTTAATTGCAATCATTTGGTGTCTCTTTCCAACACGGAGTATCTGCATAATTTGACAGCGTTGCAGACATTGTGGATTTCTAATTGCGAAGAATTATGTAAATTGGAGTCATTGACGACACTTATCTCCCTCAGAAAATTGGATATTTTCGAGTGCCCCAAATTACTCGCTACAACATTTTCCGCTGTACAAAATCCTGCAACAGCAACAGAACAAAGTGCAGCAAAGACAAAGATGGGAGCATTACCTTCAATTGAACAAATTTCTATTGACAACATCTTCTATCTCACCATTTTGCCGATTGCAAAAAAGCTAAAGACCCTTGATATCGCATGTGCAATCACCAAATTCACTTGCTTTCCTTCGGAGATAGAGGAGTGGTTGTTGCAATGTCGGGAGTCTCTGGAAGTTTTAAAATTGGGATGGATGCCTCATCTGCAATCTTTACCTGCAATTTTGGAGAATTTTTCATCGCTCGAGGTTCTTAGTATATCTTATGCACCAGAACTCACGTCGCTACCCAGGATGCCTGCCTCACTAATGCGACTGATGATTGATAGATGCAGTGCAAAACTTGGGAAGCGTTGCCAAGAGAACATCGGTCCGGACTGGCCTAACATCAAGCACATCCGTGCCATTGAAATTAGATGGGTCAAAGAGGACAAGGCCAAGGTGTGTTAATGCTAACAAGGAATCACCACTTTGTTCATACTGCATTTTGTGTTTGCTGATTGAATTACCTCATTAACGTACACTTACCATGCCATACACTAAATTTTCTCAAATTGCTCTGTCCATTTTATTCTCTGAGCGATTTAATAATCATTATGTTGCTTATTTTGTGTTAATAATCAATTTGTATTCTCAAATTGCTCGTGTCCATTTTATTCTCTCAGTTTTTTAATAATCATTATGTTGCTTAACACGGATTTTAATTTACGAACCTATACAGACTTGTATAGTTTGTCATTTGTTTATTTATTTATTTTTAATATTTTTTGACTTACCATTTAAAATTTTATTTTTAAGATTTAAGACTTGTTCTCAATTATGGATCACCCATAGTGCAAGTGTGTGCACCGACGATGCAAGCGCCTAGACGGCTAGATCGATTTTTTCTATTTTTTATTTTTTTAATAAATAATTTCGTAAATAATTTTTTAATCTTATAATATATTCTATGAAGATCTAAAGTTTTTTATTTTGAATATTATAATCCAAGAGGAAAGACTGAACTCTGAAGGGAAAATCTTATTGGCTTAAATTTACTATAATCCAATTCTAAATTCTAAAATCATAAATGCTAAATACATATAATATACCCTGTGAAAATCTAAAATTTTTAATTTTTAACACTATTAACTGAAGAGGAAAGAGTAAACCCTAAAAAGAAAATCTTATTAGCTTAAACTCATAATAACCCAAACCCCAAAATCTTAAAATCTTAAATTGAATCAGGGCGCTTAGATTGAATCAGGATGTCTATATTCAATGCAAGTACCCCGAATCCGTACCGATGCACAACATCGAATTATATATATAATATATATATATATATATATATATATATATATGTTTTAAGTTTTTGTTTTCATTCATTTTGAAAATAAACCACCTAGAGAAGAACCCACACCGTGATAATACTCACCTTGGGTGTTGTTTTCAACACATTTAAAACACAATTGATTTACTTGATCTATTCATTAGAAGAGCCACACTTCTAAAACACATCTGAGTTCCAAAGAGATTGATGCTTCTGTTAAAGTTGCAAAATAATTACTGAAAGGTGTTCCTGGGAAATTAAGGGCATGTGTGAACAATATGAATACCACTGTTTGCTTCAAATGTTATTAAATTTTAAGAAATATGATCATGGTTGGCTATACATAAGTATAATCTCATCTTAATTTTGCTATTTGTTGTCTTCCTTCAAAACTGTCTGAGCATATTTATCTATTTTAGCTTTCTCTTATTTGTTTTCATTGTAAATTAATCTTCTTGTCCATTTTGGAACTCTTGAAATGTTTGCAGAATGAGTCTTGAAAAGAACACCAGAACCATCAATTCCTAGAGGTAATTATCTTCTCATGCTGATTAAGCAAAAACATTCAATTGCTAATCTTTCTTGACTATCTCTATCAGATCCACATTCAATAGTGAGCAAATATGGCTACCAAGAATTAGGCGACGATCGATCCACTCGTGTCACCGAACTTATAAGGATTGTAGCTTGTGATGAAATATATAAACAAAGACTGGTATCTTAAGTGCATCTGCAGCTTCCTCAAGCTTTCTCCCCTCTCCTCATGTTGAGAAACTTAATAACTCCAATTTGTTTGTCTTAAGTAATAATTGGAGCTATTCCATAAGAATTTCCAATATTTGACTTTAGGAGCTCTTATATTTTTTGTTGAACAATTGTGTGCATGGTTGAACATTCATCTTGTGTGGTTGAACATTTATCTATTTGGAACTTTATATTATTTGTTTTCATGGTAAATTAATTTTCTTGTGCATTTTGGAATTCTTGAATTCTTTGCAAAGTGAATTATAGTCTTGAAAAGATCACTATATGTACCATCAATCCCAGAAGTAATATACATCTTTTCATGCTGATTAAGCCAAATCATTCAATTATTAATCTTTCTTGATTGTTTCTATCAGATTCATATTCAATAGTGAGCAAATATTGCAGCTAAGAATTAGGATCAAACATTCTTCCACTCTTATCTCTGAACCTACAACCTAATAATACAGCTTCTGGTGTAGTATATGAACAAAGACTGAATATATGAAGTGCATCTGCATCTTCTTCAAGTTCTCTCCTCTTCTCATCTTGTTGATAAACTTAATCACTCCAGTTGATTTATCTTAGTACTAATATGAACAAATATATAAGGCTTTCCAATAATATATTTAATCTTACAAACTTTTATACTGTTCAATGTCGGTGTGGTTATCATTCAACTTGTGATGATTATTGAAATGATACACTTATATGCTTTTTCTAGATTACTTGTACTTTATCCACATTCACGAGCTATCCAACTGAGCATTTTCTTCTTCTTTTGTCTCTCATATCTAACCAATCAATGAATATAATCAGTGAAGTTTCAGTAAGTAGCAAGTAGTGTTAACTATTGGATTTTAATCTATTCAATCGAATATAATCAGTGATTTTATGAGAGAGGCGTGTAAATCATTGAGAAGAATTCGAATATTGATTATGGAGTTTAATTATTTCGGAATATCTTATCAGCGATTGGAAAACATCAGTGATTTCGAAACCACTATCAATATTAATATGGAAGTTCTACTTCTCACAACTTCTAATTGATAACAAAGACTATCCCATTTAGGCAAAAGATGCAAACAAGTTGACCAACTTAACACATTTAGCTAAAGTAGGAAAGTTAACATTCCTTCGGGAATTATGCATCCCTATGGGCACAGAACTTCGATGAATATGGCTAGCCACCGCCAATTATCTATTGCAAAACTTTTCAATGTGCAGTCTTGAAGAGGAAGGTCAACTTGGTCAATGGGATGAAGTAATCCTGACCTTGATCAACAAGAGGTTTTGGTTGCTCTACAACCCCCTACCATGGTTAGAGAACTCTTTATTATTATTTTTAGTTAGCATCAAATGTAATCTGAGGGTGATCATATATATCTGGTTTTATAGCAATCTTTCATCAGTTATCAGGATAAATTAGAAAGCATTTATAATAGACGACCTATCAACCCAGCATTCTTAAGTCAATCGTCCATTAAAAAAAATTTATCCGTTAGTTCGTTGAAATTGGGACTCAATTCTTAGATGTCGGGTAAACTAAGAAGACGTTCTACCACTACACCATTCCCTCGAGGAGTGAACTCTTCATTACACATTATAAATGTAGTATGTCACACCTTGGGGTGTAATTACCAGTATCCAGGAGGTACCCACTCGGTGTCAATATAATAAAAGAAACATATGGATCCATATATAATTAAGAGGACTATAAAATCACTGATCATCCCTCATGCAAAATACAACAAGTACACTTAAACCAGATCATCATCATCCATGCAACCATATGATATGCACAAGTCCAACCAACCATGATCTATCAGTCATGAACCGGGTTAACAAGGAACACCTAGGTATCTACTATATACTATGTACAACCTAATGACCACTCCTATGTGCACGCCATATGCATGTGTACTCTACAAAGCAGGAATATCAAGGTCATACTGCATAGACATTAAATAGATTATCTCAAATATCAAGCACGTATGTATTAAGTAGTGAAATAAAAATAGAATAGAGTCAAGATAAAACAGTCTACAACAGATAATAAAAGTCATGCATCTAAGATCAATAATCTATAGAAACAAGTAAAAAGTACCCGACTCAAATATAAAATTCGTAGTCAGAAGAGAATCCCCCACATCCTGATATCTATATTGAAATCAATGTCCCGTGTCAAAAAGTATAACTTAGCTACTTATAAACAACTAACTAAATTATATTCCGAGCTTAATTTAGGTCATCCTAACTATACGATCCCTAATTAGACTTAATTAATGATTAGCTCCCAATTAATCCCATACATTGAGGTTAGATTCTACTCCAACTTAACCTTAACCATGTTACACCCAATCAACTTAGGTATTTACAATTATAGAATTAGCTCCAATTGTATCGAACACATGGTTACCATCACTAACCTTATCCAACCAAAACTACAGTAAGTTCTACCACCTGATTTCACTACCTGAAAGACCAAACTACTTCCACATGACACAGTCACAATTCAAACAGAACTAAGCAGAATCTCACTCCAAAACAGCATAAAGTCCACCATGAACCTCACGGCAATAACATTACAATTTCACAATACCCAATTACAACCCAAGCTACAAAAAATACAATCTCCACATAAGGTTTTACTATCGACACTACAATTCCAATCCAACACACACTCAATCACCTACTGATCAAAGTAACGAGATCACAAGACCCAAATCCAACAAGTATTCCGGCAACAAAACCAAAATTGCAAGATGAAGGAAACCACCCAACACCAAGATAATCAGAGTTCAATCAAATATTGTGCTACACCAATTTTTACAGGACATACCACCTCATGATCCCACAAGATCAAAACACTGAACACAAACCATATTCTAACCAAAAATTTAACCAAAGTTTACCATTCTATCAGAACCAATTCATCCCTACCAAATGTAACAATCCATCACCCAAATCTGCAGTTCACGACATCATTACAGGATCCACAAACCAGAGCTATACAACACCTAATCCACAACAGCACAATTCGAAAACAAATTGCTATCAAAACATAAATCCGATTCAAACAAAGGAAACCTATTCCATTACAGTGATCAAACTACACCCATTCATCAATACTATTTCGAATCAACCTCCAAGATCAAGCACCAAAAGAACAGGATCTTATCTTAACTGGCGTCGGCGAAGTCAACCCAACACAGATCCAGCGAACTTAAGAAACAATTCGAGGAAACAAGGTGAAGATATCCTTCTCCAATGTGCCTTCCCCAACCCTAGATCCAACCCTGTCAAAAACTGGCGGAATCGCAGCAAAAGGGGTAGCTCTGAGTCAGATCTTGTGATCACAATGGCAAGCCAAAACAAGGAATACATCAGGCAATAAGATCAAGAAGACGCACCCTACCCCTGTCCTGCCCGCTATGAACCCACGGTGGTGTGCGCCGCCTCCTCAACGACCGGCGTGCGCAAGGTTGTCGGGCGCCTGTGATGGTCGGAGGATGAGAGAAAAGGGAAGATTGCCGGAGGCTGGCTAGGCAAAGAAGGCCTCCCGTCGTCTGTGATTGGGAGAAAAGTGGATCGGTTTCGCGTGGAGAAAAGAAGAGGAGAAGGAGCAGATCGGCCGTCGGCGGTTTTGGGTGTTTGGCGTCGGGCGATTTCGACGAGAAGAAAAGGAAGTTTTGAGTTAGGTTCTATTTGCAAATCCACCCCTATCTTTGATTATTGGCAAATCCACCCTTATCAGTTGGATCTTTCCCCTCTACTGCCCTTTCCTCTTCCCAAAGGTGGCTAACCCAACCCGACCTCAAACCTAGCTAACCATATAAAGCCCAAACGTTGATTTTGGATAATTCTCAAAAGAATTCTCTCTACCGATCAGTTTCCATGTCCCACATTTTTTTTTTATTTGTCATATCTAACACTATGCCTGCAAAATTATATTGGAGACCAAGGGATAAAGACAAGAAGCCAAATGTCTAAATAAGTAATCAGAATGTACAAGTCAAACCATAGAATTTATCCACTTTTATCTACAACAACTTTAAATCTCGTTAGTTTAATTGTCTTAGATATTATATTATTTATTTGATAAATAAATTTTACTATTTGAGTATGCATTCTATATGTATTTAATTTGATTTTAAACTTAATTAATGCAATTTACAATGTGTATGCATAGCATAGATAAATTGTGATTGAATTACAATTAGTAATATTTGAGAGGTGTTTTAAGTCAAATCATTTTAGATATTATATTATTTATTTGATAAATAAAACTTATTATTTGAATGTACATTATATATATGTATATGATTTGATCTTAAACTCAATTAATAAAATTCATAATACAATGCATAACATATGAGAAATTATGATTGGATCATAATCAGTAATGTTTAAGAGGTGTCCTTAAGTAATCACCTTCGATATTATATTATTTATTCGATAAAAAAATTTATTATTTGAGTGTGCATTCTATATGTATGTGATTTAATCTTAAACTCCATTACTGAAGTTCACAATACAATATACAGCATGAGAAAAATTGTGATTGGATCATAATTAGTGGATATCTCATCACGTATAATTATGTATGTATTGAAATCTTTCATAGTCAATGAATTGATGAAAGTCGCGCTTAAGGAGCATGGTCGTGCCAAGCTGAGACATGGGTAGCAAACCCCATGGCACGACCATAATTAGTGGATATCTCATCACGTATAATTATGTAAGTATTGAAAGCTTTCCTAGTCAATGAATTGATGAAAGTCGCGCTTAACGAGAATAGTCGTGCCAAGCTGAGACATGCGTAGCAAACCCCATGGCACGACCATGTCCACCAGACATGACCATGTCTATCAGACACTATCATGTCCTCGATGCAATAGAAGACACGGTAGGGTTGTGCCTATCAAGCATTGTCATGCCAAATTTCAGCAGGTGCAGTAGAAGAACACAGCACGGTCTTGTGATACTGACACAGTCGTGCCTCCATTTTAGAAGAAACCAAAGCTAGGCTATGCCATTTTGGATTGGACGTGGCAATTTTTTGAGAGACCGTGTTTCATTTCACACTGTCGTGTTTGAAAAAAAAAAGAAAACACAAAACAACAATCGTGTTCCCTCAAAAGCAGCACAACGCAACTGTATTTTTCGACACGGCTGTGTCAAGCTTGCAAAGAATACATGGCACGGTTGTGTCATTTCACACAGTCATGTCACCTACTCAGCACAACCCATGCCACAGTCATGTGGCATTTCATTTAGGGTATTAATACCCTAAACACGGTCGTGTTCTTCCAGCAACCCCCTTTCTTCATGCCCTCCTTTTGCTATATCTCTTCCCAAATCTCACCCATTCTCTTCCCGCTTGTTAGATCTACTCCTCCAAGAGCAAGATCTTCTCTCTAATGCCAAGATCCTCATCCTCTTCTTCTTCCACAACCTCTTAAACCTCTCCAAAAAGTTCTCCTTCTTTCAAAATTCAAGCCTCCTCTCCAAGATCTTATTTCTTTCTCCAAGATCCTTCTTCTCCTTACAAGATCTTCCCCCTCCAAAGTTTTCAATCAAGAAGCCCTTCTTTTTGTTTTCTTCCCCTAAATAAACTAATCACCACCTCTTCCCTCCTTCACAAACTCTCATTTTCCCCCTTCACTTGTGATCATGTTCAACATATTGAAGAGACTTAGAAGGAGTGGTGGATCCAATGGAGAAGGCGACGATCCCGAAAAAGGAAAAGGAAAAGTAACCAATAAGGGGAAATACGACCAAGTCTTACTGTGAGCTGCCTCATGTATGGTTCAACATGGTCTTTCAGATAAGGAAGGCACTTCAAATTCAGAATCAGATCGTAGATGTTAAGATTGAAAGAGTCGACAACCGTTTTCGATATCAAGAGCACCAACATAACTAGTGGGAGCAACAAGAGGTTGTTGGTAAGCTCGAGTATAATGACACACACAGACACGGTCATCCTCATTGTTTCACCGAGAAATGAAGAAGCACCAAGGACCGGATAGAGACTGTGATCTAGAGTCGTGTTTGCGCCCATTAGCATTCCCGCGACCCGCCCGTAGGCAGCACCGGTCAACATAATAGGCACAAAAAGGCCAAAAGGTGCAGCTACACCGTAACTTACGATGCCAAGAACATATGAGGCTACAAAGGACACCATGATGGACGACTTATGAAAAACATCATTCGTGCCACTGCTGAAAAGTTTTATGATTGTATTATCATTGGTGTTGAAGAACAAGCTGGCTAGATTGCTGTACTGATTCGGAGTGCACTAGAAGTTATGATAACCACCGGAGTGGCCTACAACGGGACAGTCATCCTTTTCACAAGGCCTACAAGGTGCTAACCATGGTAACCCAAACAAATAACACGATGTAAATATCGATATGATAGCTGCAAGAAGCAATTTATAGGCTGGTCCTTTCCTGGTAAAACAAAAGATTTCAATAACATATGCAAGTAAAAAACCCGATGCAAAATTGTCATCCTAAACATTCGAAAAGAAGAGGGAAACAAGTAAGTAGCGCGTACTGGTTGATTAGGCTGAATATTTGAAGGACCTTTAGCATAAGAAAGTTGTATAGACTACCCAAGATTCCCCCAATCACTCCGAGGAGGATCACCGGGGGTAAGTCAGCTAGATGATAGGTAATGTTATCGGCGGTAACATCATACATTATGAGCCCACCCTTCCCAAATAAACCGCAACTTCCTCTTTCGCAAACATCCATCAGAGTACGGAGTGTGACCGCAACTACAGCAGTTGCGAAGAAAACTCTCCCTGTTAAGGCACCTCTCCACCTGTGACATGAAATGAATATCTGAATTAGGAGGAGACTCAGAATACTATCATCCATTGAGACAAAAGAAAATAGCATCTCAGCAAGTAATCGAAATGGCCTCCTTTCGTTATCCGCAAGCAAAAAGGTATTTTGATCAAACAAGATAAAATTTCTATTACCGTTGAGAATGAAACCTAGTTGATTGGCCTAAATGGATAAAAATGCCTAATCATGAGCGATATTCAAAAGCTTTAACCAGTGATTCTTCGTTCTTTACAAAACAAATGAAGTCAATATAGCATGTGGCATTACCATGATGACAACGATTCGAGTGCGAAAAGAACTACGCCAACCGGAGCACAAAAAGCAGCAGCAATGCCAGCAGCCGCACCACAGGTGACAAGGTCACGCCGATCTCTATCATTTTTGAAGTACCGTAGCCATCTCCATGTCATGCCATACTTCCGCGACCCACCCTGCCCAACTATTGCGCCGATGCACGCTCCAATGTGAACCATTGGGCCTGCCTTGCCCACATGGAGAGAGGATGACACAGCTGCAATCAAACCTACAATCTACAATTCAACTCATGAGAAATGACACAACTGCAATCAAACCTACAATCTATAATTCAACTCATGAGAAACACTCGAGTTAAAAGATATGAATGTTAGATCATGGAAGTTCAATAAAGTGAGCTAAAAGTCAATAAAAGTTGAAGAGATTAGATATAGACATTGATGAACTAACCATGTTTCAGATAAGCAGTAGTTTTAGCATCGAAACATCTTGCCATTACTTATAACTTCGATATATCTTCTATTGCCATTGACTATGGATGGAAGGATCCATCTTAAGCAAATTCAATTCGTCGAAGTGCAAATCTAGCTAACTTTAATATGAACATGATCTACACAGATCATGGATGAAGCTAATAGGAATAAGAGCTATGAAATTTATAATTATCCTTGATCATACTTTCCATGAGAATGAGCATCAAATTTGAGAAAATCAGTCATAACATTTTCTGATCCCGGGCCAGCTTGCGTGTAGCCTGGCCCGGCAGCCTGACGCCCAGTCAAAAGGAAGATGGTCAGTGGGCTGTAGGGGCCCGTCAGATAGGTGTCAAGTGGGCTCGGGTTCCTGAGCTTACGCGTTGTTGCCCACGTGCTTTAGTATTAGTCAGATCCCGGGTCAAATGTCCATGCTCTAAGACTCATCCATGTTTGGCTCCTCGCAGACGCATGGCGGTCCACACTCCGGGGGTAAGCCCGAGCCGGAGGAGGCGTTACTCAGTGCCCCCAGTCGGCACCCTCAGGGGCCTCAGTCGGCCTCGTTACTTAGTGCCCCCAGTCGGTACCCTCATGGGCCTCAGCCGGCCTCGTTACTTAGTGCCCCCAGTCGGCACCCTCATAGGCCCTCAGCTGGCCTCATCCCTCAGTATCGCCAGTCGGCACCCTCACAGACCCTCAGTCGGCCTCATCCCTTAGTGCCCCCAGTCGACACCCTCATAGGCCCTCAGCCAGCCTCGTTACTTAGTGCCTCCAGTCGGCACCCTCACAGGCCCTCAGTCAGCTTCATCCCTCAGTGCCCCCAGTCGGCACCCTCACAGGCCCTCAGCCGGCCTTATCTCTTAGTGCCCCCAATCGGCACAACCACTCCCTGACACCAAGCTACCAGAAGATGTACGGGGTCGGCGTAGGACTGGAACCATCCCGGTCCCAAGCGGCGGATAACTTGCCGAGGTATTGATTTCCCTGCCATATTCTGTCCCCCGTACCAAGCCCACATACCCTGATGTCAGGCCAAATGGCGTCCAACGACGCCAACCATTAAGTTGACAGTGCCCCTTTCTTTAATACAGCATGCGCTACTTTATCCTGCCACCTCTGGGCATGCCCTACCTTGTTCTCGCTACATGACAACAGGTGACAGGTGGGACAGAAGCTGTCAGCTTCCCCGGCTATATAAGCCTCCTCACTCCGTATTTTCCAGGTACGCGCGATAGTGCAATTCCATACTGTTCTATTGCTTTCCATCGTCACCGTCGTGTACTGACTTGACCGTCAGAGTGCCTGTGAGGGGACTTTTCCCGGCTGGTTCTAACGGTCTCTGTCTTGCAGGTTAGAGGCGATCCAGCTCGTTAAGTCACCTCAGTGACCTCGTTCACCCCGGAGGCTCACTCAGCTGTAGGGGCGCCCAACTCACTTCGCGACAGGATCAAATTTGGCGCTAGAAGGAGGGACACCAGCAGCCTGATCGGAAGTGGAGATGGCTGACCCTGACCAGGTGAACGTAGATGTCTCTCGCGAGGAGTACGAGGTGCTAATGGCTATGTGAGCTCAGCAGAGGGCTTCCCAAAGGCCCTCACAAGCCGCTAGCCAGGGGCCTCAGGGCCTAGAGCCAGCGGCATGCCGGACTTCTGGAGGACAAGGAAGGCCGGCCAGGCCTGAGGGTGGCTCTGCACCTCCTCCGGTGGTCATCCCCCGGGAGCAAGGCGGCGAGGCCCATTCGATGTCAGCAGAGGCCTCAATTTCTAACCCGGTGCGCGGGAGGTGACTGGACAAGGGAAAGGCTCCGGCTGACCCTGCTTCAACCATGCTGGTACGCAGTCCTTTTGCTCCTTGGATCTTGGAGGATCCCGTGCCCCGCCACCTTCGTTTCTTCACCGTCCCCGAGTACGCGGGAACAACGGATCCGGAGGAGCACTTGATGAAGTTTGAGAGTGCTGCTTTGCTTCATCAATATCCGGAATGCGTCAAGTGCCGGGCCTTCCTGACCACACTCTCTGGCGCAGCCCAGAGATGGTTCGACCGACTCCTCGAGGGGTGGATCACGAACTTCGAGGGGTTCAAAAGGTTGTTCCTGCAGCACTTCGCTAGCAGCCGACGGCACCACAAGACGAGTCTTAATTTATTCGCCCTGAAGCAAGGGCCGAAAGAAACCCTCAAGGCCTACATCCAAAGGTTCAATGAGTTGGCGATGGACGTGCCAACTGCCACTCACGAGGTCATGGTTAGCGCGTTCTCCCAGGGCTTGCAGGATGGAGATTTTTTCCGCTCGTTAATCATGAAGCCCTCGAAGGACTTCGACAGCTTTCTTGGCAAGGCTCTCAAATACATCAATGTGGAGGAGGCGCAGGCCGCTCATAGAAAGGAGTCGGCTGCCTCGGCATCTCCTCACCCTATTCACGGTGCTAGGCCCCCAGGAGGGCCTATTCGTAGCCCGCGCTGGCCCGCGGAGCATGCAGGTATGGAACGGCGCCATGTCCAGCAGGTGGCCCAAGGGTGTTTCCCTGCCTGATGGAGGCCATACTGCACTTTCCACCAATGCCACGGGCACGCCACCGAGGAGTGTCGTCAAGCCGGTTGGGGCCGGGCTCCTGCCCCCAGAGGACGAGGGCGGCAAACACCTCCCGGATGGGGCGCAGGTCGAGGCGGCCCGAATGTTGACCCCGTGGCCGAAGAGCTGCGAGAAAATCCCCCGGCTGCCCGCAATCTATTCCCTCAAGGGAACCAAGAGGGGGATGAGGAGACAGAGGAGGAGCGGGCCAATCAACAGAATGTCATCCGAGGGGGCGTACATGTCATCTCGGGTGGACTGACAGGAGGAGACTCTCACCGTGCCAGGAAGGCACAAGTACGCCGACTGGAGATCCATCGGGTGGGTACTAGCTTGGCTCAAGCGGAAGGGCCTCAGATCAGTTTCGGGCCCCAAGATCTGCAGGGGTTAGAAGTCCCTCACGATGACGCACTGGTCATCACCGCCATCATCGCAAACTATGAAGTCCACCGTACCATAGTGGACACTGGCAGTTCGGTCAACATACTCTATAAAAGAGCATTCGACCAACTCCAGATCGAGATGTCTCAGCTGGACTTGGTAGCAACCCCGTTGTTCGGCTTCACGGGAAACCCGGTGCAGCCCGTTGGTTAGATTTAGCTGGCCGTATCTCTGGGAGAGGAGCTGCTGAAGAGGACTCGGTGGTCCACCTTCTTGGTGGTAGATGCGCCTTCGTCCTACAATGCCATCCTGGGTCGACCGGCCCTCAACGATTTCCGGGCCGTCGCCTCCACCTTTTATCTAAAGGTTAAGTTCCCAGTCGGGGACAAGGTGGGAGAGGTCAGGGGCGACCAAAAGGTGGCCCGGAGATGCTACGTGGACGATGTTCGAGTAGACAGCCGCAAGGCTCCCCGCGCCTTCCCCGACTGCAACATGGTTCAAGCTTCCCCTTGGTTCGAGTTGCACGAGGACAAAGAGGAGGTGCAGCTCCTCCCAGATCTGGAGGAGTCCCGAGTCAAGATCGCAATGGGGTTGCCCAAGGAGCTAAAGGAACCCTTGCTGGAGTGCTTGGCCCGGAACCAAGATGTCTTCGCTTGGTCAGTCAAAGAACTGAGAGGCGTCCGATCGGAGGTGGCGGAGCACTGCCTCCATGTATATCCTCATGCTCGGCCCGTTAAGCAAAGGAAGTGGGACTTCAGCACCGAGCAGAACAAGGCAATCAGAGTTGAGATCGAGAGACTGACGGAGGCAGGGCACATCAGAGAGGTGCAATTCCCGGCTTGGCTAGCCAACGTGGTGCTAGTGCCTAAGCCGGACAATAAGTGGCGGATATGCATCGACTTTCGGGATCTCAATAAGCCTTGGCCGAAAGATTGCTACCCCTGCCTCGGATTGATCTGATGGTGGACTCGACAGCTGGCAGTGAGTTCATCTCTATGCTGGACGCTTACCAAGGGTATCATCAAGTGCCCCTAGCCGCCGAGGATCAAGAGAAGGTTAGCTTCATCATGGCAGACGACACTTACTGCTACACCATCATGCCGTTCGGATTGAAGAACGCTGGAGCCACCTACCAGCGTATGATGAACAAAGTCTTCTGGTCCCAGATCGGAAGAAATGTGGAAGTATATGTCGATGACATCCTCATCAAGTCTGCCCGAGCTGAGGACTTGGTGGTAGGGATGGAAATAGGCCAGGCGGCCTGTCAGGGGCCTGTGGCCTGGCCTGCATTTGGCCTGGCCTGGCCTGGGCCTGTTAAAAATAAAATAACAATCAGGCCCTTTTAAAAGCCTATTTTTCTTATCAGGCCAGGCCCAGGCTCAATATAAAGCCTATGAGGCCTGACAGGCCGGCCTGGGCCTGTTAAAATTACATCATACAAATTATCAAAACAGAGTTTTGATCCTTAAACCTCTGCAAGCAAACTCTTATCTACACCCTACTAGCCAACACACCACAAATCTATTTTTGTTATATCATACATATTTTATATATTTACTTTGGAAGGAACATATATATTTATGGTATTTTTAACTAATTTGTTAAATTAGTATTTTGGATAATCGAATATTCGAATTGAATTGTTATATTTTATATATTAGAAATATTTTGGATAATCGAATTAAATTACAAGTTTTGTAAACAGGCCACAGGCCAGGCCAGGCTATTGAACAGGCCAGGCTCAGGCCTAGAATAAAGCCTGTAACAGGCCACAGGCCAGGCTCAGGCCTGTTTGCTATTATACAGGCCTGGCCTGTTAAGGTGAAAGCCTGGCCTGGCCTGGCCTGTTTCCATCCCTACTTGGTGGCGGATGTCGAAGAAACTTGCCAGACGCTGAGGAGATATGGGCTCAAGATGAACCCAGCCAATTGCCTTTTTGGTGCTCGAAGGGGCAAATTCTTGGGCTATATTGTGACTGAGCGGGGCATCGAAGCCAACCCGGGCAAGGTCAAGGCTCTACTGGATATACCACCGCCCAGGAATCTATGGGAGGCCCAGCGGCTCGCTGGACGAATCACTGCCCTATCTCGGTTTATTTCCCGATCGGTAGAACGAGGGTTGCCTTTCTTCAAAACCCTCCGCAAGGCCACAAAATTCCAATGGGATGCCGAGTGTGACAAGGCGTTCGAAGAGTTGAAGGCCTACCTTGCTGAGCTGCCTGTGCTGGCGAAACCGGAGGTCGGGGAGATTTTGTATGTTTATTTGGCTGCATCGGCTGACTCGGTCAGCCTGGTTTTGGTTAAGCAGGAAGCGACTGAACAGCAACCCGTGTATTTCTTCGCCCATTTACTAAAGGGAGCCGAGTGCCGCTATATGACGCTCGAAAGATTGATGTATGTGCTATTGTTAGGCGCTCGGAGGCTTCGTCCTTACTTCTTGGCGCACCCTATCGTGGTGCTGACAAACAGCAACCTAGGCTGAGTGGCCTCAAATCCTGAAGCATTCGGGCGACTGATTACGTGGACCACCGAGCTGAGCGAATATGATATTCAGTACCAGCCTCGACCAGCTATCAAGGCCCAGGCTCTAGCTAATTTCTTAAGCGAGCTGCATTCGGACGAAATTGAAGAGGCATGGCAGATATATATGGATGGCTTGTCAGCTCGGTCGGGAAGTGGAATTGGCATCTTGATGGTTTCCCCGAGTGGAGAATATATGCACCTGTCTGTGCGACTGGAGTATAAGGCCACAAATAATGAGGCTGAGTATGAAGCCCTCATATCTAGACTGTAGGTTGCCAAGCATGTGGGGGCATCCCGGGTGGTGCTTTACTTAGATTCCCAGTTGGTTACACAGCAAGTGGTCGGACGATTCAAGGTCAACAGTGATCGGCTGCAAGCCTTCATCGAGGCCTATGAGAAGCTGAAAGCTGAGTTCAAAGAAGTGCAAGTGAGGAAGATTCCACGGGAGGAGAACTTCAAGGCAGATGAATTGGCTAAGCTAGCAAGTTCTGTCGGCTCATGGGTACTTCCTCAGGCTGGTGGCCTGGCGTTGCCGATCATGTAGATAGAAAAACAAGCCGATTTGGAGTTGGAGTCCGATTGGCGAACCCCGACCATCACCTACCTTACTAAGGGGGTCTTGCGAACTGGCCGAGAGGAAGCTCGGTGGCTCAAGAAGCATGTATCCAGGTATACCATGGTTGGCGACGTCCTATACAAGAGATCGTTTTCCCGACCTCTCCTCAAATATCTGAGCGAAGAGGATGCTAACTACGTACTGAGGGAAATTCATTTAGGGATCTGTGGACACCATGTTGGGGCTCCCGCGACGGCTAGGAAGGCAATAATGTCGGGCTATTACTAGCCGACCCTGCAGAAAGATGCTAATGAGTTGGTTGCCACCTGCTTGTCTTGCCAGAAGGATCAATGTCTACCGCATCGACCTGTGGAAGCGCTAAAAGCATTGACGGTCTCTTGCCCTTTTGATCAGTGGGGCATGGATATTGTAGGACCATTCCCAACTGCCGCGGCCCAGAAGAAGTTTCTGTTGGTGGCCGTCATTTATTTTTCCAAGTGGATAGAAGCTGAGGCTCTGTCGCGCACTAAGCAGGCGGTAATGAAGTTCTTGTGGCGGGACATACTGTGCTGGTATGGGATCCCGCACAAGCTCATCTCTGACAACGAAAGACAGTTTTGGGGTAGGAGGATACAAGAATGGTGCGCCAGATACGGCATCAAGCAAGCTTTCACCTCTGTAGCCTACCCTCAAAGCAATGGTCAGGCGGAAGTGGCCAACCGGGAGATCCTCAGAGGATTGAAGACTAAGCTCGACCACGTCGGCGGAACATGGGTGGAGGAGCTCCCGAACATCTTGTGGGCCCTGAGAACCACGATCAAAGAAACAACCGGATGCACGCCCTTCCAGCTAGTCTATGGGAGTGAAGCAGTGATCCCGGTCGAGGTCGGATGCGAATCGGACCGAAGGGCGGCCTATGATGAAGATAACTCGGAAAGATGGCGTCTGGAGCTAGACCTAGTTAATGAAATTCGCGACAAGGCAGCTGCTCGGATGTTCTCATATCGGCAGAAGATGAAACAAAAGTATGATCGAAAGGTGTTGCCGAGGACATTTCAAGTGGGCGACCTTGTCTGGAAGAGAGTAAAACCTGTGGGAGATGTAAGCAAGCTGGAGCCGCAATGGGGAGGACCCTTCAAGATTGTTCAGAAGCTCGCTTCAGGAGCTTATTACTTGGAGAATGAGAAGGGAAAAAGGCTGGATCGACCGTGGAGTGCGATCCACCTTCAGCCTTATCGGGCCACTGAGTGAGAAGTTATGACGTAAATGTAAAACACTTATAATAGTGAAAGATCAAGGTCCTTACCCTGCTCGCAGATGTTCCAGACTCTCGAGCTATTATCCCGCAGCTCGGCTGCTCAGTAAGACGCGTGGCGTCCCACGCTCCCTGAGTCCTGCCCGACTGTGTGCGCTATTATCGCGCAGCTCGGCTGCTCAGTAAGACGCGTGGCGTCCCACGCTCCCTGAGTCCTGCCCGACTGTGTGTGCAATTATCCCGCAGCTCAGCTGCTCAGTAAGACGCGTGGCGTCCCACGCTCCCTGAGTCTTGCCCGACTGTGTGCGCTATTATCCCGCAGCACGGCTGCTCAGTAAGACGCGTGGCGTCCCTAGTAGAGGGGCCTCAGGTCATACTTTTCCAAGGACTAGTTGAATGAATGTTTAACTCGAGCTTGCAGGTTTATTTGTCGTTTGATGTTTGGGTTTTCTAGATAAAATGGGGGGTTTTGGCAATAAGGAAATGACCGAATGAAATAGCAATTGCGGAACGAAATGGGTTTAGCCAAGCAAGGTAATGAATTAAGAAGTTGCAAGAACTAAACTTACCCTAATTGACAATTGAGCACGTAGATTCAAATGATGCAATTGAAACTTAAAGAACTAATTGCAGGTACTAATGGCAAGGAAAATTGATTGCAAGGAAATAAAACTAAACAAAGCAATACTTGAAAATTTGACTTGGAGTGTAATTGGAACAAGCTAGAGCAATGCAAAGAAAGACATGTTTAAAACCAAATTAATCCTAATTAGAACATCAAATCCATTTCTACTCAAAACTAGGGGTGTCAAAAATTAACACGACCCGACGACCCAACCCGAATCGACCCGAAAAAAATCCGGTTCGGGTTGAAAATTTTCGGGTTCAGGTCGGGTTCGGGTTGGAGGATTTCGGGTTGAAAATTTTCGGGTCGGGTTCGGGTTCGGGTTGACCCGAATTTAATGTTTAGTGATTTTTTAGGGTTAAATCAAATTTTATTTTGAAAATTAAGATATTTTTATGTATATTAATATCAATATTAGTATGATCATGATGGAGTATTGAGATAAAAGTGAAGAATTATAGGAAAAATAGCGAAAAAAGATATTTTGAATCAGTTTTTTCGGGTTATTCGGGTTGGGTTCGGGTTGATCAGGTTGGTCGGGTTCGGGTTCGGGTTCGGGTTTGGGCATATCGGGTTGAGTTTGGGTTCGGGTCGTGTTCGGGTTGCGAGTTAAAAAAAAATTTCCAACCCGACCTGAACCCGACCCGACCCACCCGAATTGACACCCCTACTCAAAACTTCCCTTTGCCGTCACACAAAGGATGAGCAATGAACCCCCTAGCTCAAAAACCAACGAAGACAAGCTTCCTTGCTCAGTTGCTGCGAATCTGGCTATTCTGCTCTTCTTGATCGGTCAACCGACAGATCAGGTCCTCTTCTGATCGGTCACGGGACCGATCAGAGAACCCTCTGTCCGATCACCAGCAATGGTCAGTAGCTGAAATCGTTCCCCAATCGCTTCCTTCGTGTCACGTTGAGTCTCGATCGAGCTTGGAAACTCTCGGTAGTCTATAGAGAACCCCTCCACAAGCTCCGATGGCTTCCACTTGATGAAGACAACATCGACCGATTGGAATCGACAGTGGTAGAGCACAGGCGGCACCCTCACCTGCACTCTTTCAGCTGCGCGAAGTAGATTAGCACAACTGAACAGAAAACTCACCTTGATGATCCAAAACCTTGAGAAGATCTAGATGTTGATGTGGTCGCGGGATCGGAAAGAAAAACAATGAAGAAATCGATGAAAGAAATGAAAAACTTGAAGAACACGAAGAACACAGACACAAACGGCGAAGACGTGACGACCCTGCGACCTGGGGAGAAGAACAGTTTAAATACTTAGCAACGGACGACTGAGATTGTTTCGGACTCATCCAACGGTTGGATCTCTTCAAATCTGAACCAAACCCTCCAGATCTTGATCAAGGGTCCTGATCTACCTGTCCCTAGCTCGGATCAACCAGATCAATGGAGGATGGCTCATATCCTCTGTTTTCTTGAATGGATGGTCTAGAACATCTTGAGCTTGATCCAATGGTCAGATTGCTTCTGATTTGGCTAAAATTTTCAGATCATGATCTGTGGTCATGATTGACTCTATCTTAAACTCGGATTTATCAGAAGTTGACCGATGGCTCAGATCTAGCCGTTCTCTTGAATGGATGGCTCATATTAAACCAAGGCTTGATCCCTTTGATTCAGATCCAATTCTGGCTCAAGTTTGACTCAGTCTGACCCAGGTCCATGGTTAATGGAAACCTACAAAATGATATTCAAATTTCAGTGCCAAAATACCTCAAATATATAAAGATTTGAATCAAAAGCTAAAATAGAGATAATTCATGAAACCTAATATAAATGCAAAATCATGCATATAAAATGTGGATCAAAAATGGATTTTAGAGCATAAAATAATCAACAAAATAGTAGTTATTAGTCCCATGCTCCCTGAGCCTTGCCCGACTGTGTGTGCTACATTTCCCGCAGCTTGGCTGCTCAGTAAGACGCGTGGCGTCCCATGCTCCCTGAGTCTTGCCCGACTGTGTGCGCTATTATCCCGCAGCTCGGCTGCTCAGTAAGACGCGTGGTGTCCCACGCTCCCAGAGCCTTGCCCGACTGTGTGTGCTACATTTCCCGCAGCTTGGCTACTCAGCAAGACATGTGGCGGCCCACGCTCCCTGAGTCTTGCCTGACTATGTGTGCTACTTATCCCACGGCTCGGCTGCCCAGTAAGACGCGTGGCGTCCCACGCTCCCTAAGTCCTGCCCGACCGTGCGCGCGATCTCTTGCCTCGCCAGCAAGTTATAAGTGGACCAGCTTCCACGTCCCACTTGGCTCAGTGTCTCCGATCAGACGCGTGGCGTCCCATGCTCTTGAGAATCGACCTGAGTCAGTGGTCAGACGCCCATCTTTAAACAAGTCACATTCATCCTTCGGCTCGGTCCTTAGCTCGGCGCTTGGCGACCCACACCCCCCGATTATTAACCCACCGAGCATGCGAAACTCTCGAAGTTCTGAGGCAAAGACATCCCTCAAACATCTCACCAACTTGGTTGCCCCTTAAGCAGGGCCCAAGCGAAGGCTTGGCAGCACGATAAAGCCTCATGAGGCCCGTGACTCGGCAACAGTGCTACGAATGGCCCAGGTCGACAATTTCGTTCAATCAATACTTATGCATCAGATCACTCACCTTTGCCCGAGCTGTCAGTATGCTTAAGATTATTTAACGTCCACAATCCTCACTCAGGTTAATAACGACGCTCGTATCTTTGTCGGAGTTTGCCGAGCTCCGCAGCACAGGCAGCTCGTTCCTCCTCTTTGGCCTTCAGGTCGGCCCGCAAGGTGGAGATGATGTGATGTGCCTCGAAAAGTTGCTCCTTGAGCATAGCAAACTCCTCAGAATTCCAAACTGACCGCGCCTCTTGTCAGAAAAGGAAGGCAAGAGTCAGAAGCAAAGAAAAGTGAAACAAAAGTAACATCTATCATGAATTAAGGCTTCTCGGGTCAGGCCTAGGTGCTCTCGCTTTAGCACAGTTTTCGGGCTCCCACCCAAGCAGAGTTTCCAGGCTCTCAGCTGGACGGGGCTTCAGACTTCCTGTCCAGACCGTTCCTCGAACACGAGTCACTCGCTAGTGCCTTGTGGGGGCGGCATTCGGAGAGACTGGCCCAGGAGAGCTAGCGGCAGCATCCTCACCAACGGAGGCCCATAGTTTGGGAGAGGGCAAGGAGCATGCAAGTAATAAGCCTCCCTGGACTGGCATTGGCTGAGATAGGGGACATTTGATAGTAACCCCTCCAGCATTAGTCGAGCCAGTATTGCCAGCCTGTCGGTGTACAGAACCACTCTGGGTCGAATGGCCAGGGACAGTATGGACACCTCCCTTTGGATGCCCCACGGGAGCGAACATCCAAACCCTCCTCGATGAAGTAGAAGAAGAGGGAGCCCCGGGAGTTGTAACGCCCGAGGAGGCTGCCCCAGTCGGAGGAGGGCAGACATTAACTCCCTTAGCAACAGAAGGCACTAGAGGGGAGCTACCTGACTGAGGAGGGGCAAGCTCGCGAGTCGGCAGACAGAGAGATACCTCAGGGCTAGGCGGAGGATGGGTGCGCCCCGAAAGGGAGGTCACACGGAAAGACGATGGTGCCGCGGCAGTAGCTTCTGCAGAAGCCGGCACTCGGGCTCGCTTCGCTCGGAGGGGAGGAGCGGGAGTGCTATGTGAAGATGAGAAGATAGCCGAATGAAGCGCATGATGACGTGACTCCGATGGTAAGTCACCCATATCGGAAACTCCCATATGGGAAGGAGGGCATGTCTTCATTAGTTCCTTCCCCTTACGCGAAGTGCCTTCACGGGGGCAAGTGGTGGTTATGAATATCCTTGTCGGGGGAGGAGAGTCTGGAGGGAGCATCATCTCGAGAAACTCCCGGTCGACATCCTCCGAAGAAAAGGAGTACGACTCATCTGAGAGAGCGTAAAGTCCTCTGAAAGAAAACGCTTCCTCGGAGGAGTCGGGAGACATACTGGAAGATGGCTATACAATCAACGAGGATTTCGGTCTTACGGGTGTTTGGGTTAAAAGGAATGCTGGAAGGCGTCGCCTATATATAGGAGAAGGCAAACAATCTAGGCCGTTCATAGAAGGCCTCGGTAAATTGCAGGATCGAAGGGTCATGCTCGATCGCATGATGGGAAAATGTTGAGAGGTATTAAAAAGGGAGTAAATGGGCAAGAGCTACTCGCCGCCCGAGGTACTTATGACCGGTGATGGACGTTTCGTTGCCCGAAGTGTCATTTCACCGTTGATATGTTCAATCGCTCGTTAAGGCGGTTGTCAAAAATGGAGATACGAATCGCCCCGACGGGACAGGCACAGGGAAATAAACGGGCCAGCGCCCACAGATCCCTTGGTTCAGGCCCCGAGCGGCTGCGTGGCGTCCCACGCTCCCCGGGTTCTGACTCAACCAAGTGGCTAAACCTCCACAAACGGGCTAGCGCCCACCGATCCCTTGGTTCAGGCCCCGGTCGGCCGCGTGGCGACCCACGCCCCCCGGGTTCCAACCTGACCAGGTGGCCAAATCCCCGCAAGCGGGTCAGCCCCCGCCAGTCCTTTAGATCAGTGGTTACATGATAAGGGGAGATCCCGAGCCTAGTGCTGTGACTAATGATCATCTGAGTGTCAATACTCGACAGTAGAAGCAAACCTAAGAAGCCCGAGTGGAAAGGGAGATGTTCCAATCGGCAAGGCAAAAATGTTACATAACCTGGAATCAGTCGCCCTTACGAGTGCAACAAGAAAAAAGGCAAAAATACAAGAGGTCGGGCCTTCACTTGAACGGCTCGTCGGTCACGTCAGGCAAGTCTTTACACATGCCCTCAAGCCGCACGGCTGTGGGAGGCAGATCAGGAGGCAGATACCCATCAAGCCTAAGTTGACGGGCGATGTTAATTCCCTATGGCATCATTACGTCCAGGAATCGGTTGGCGATTTCGGTCATATGGGTCGGGGCATTGATGCACTCGAGCCTATACTTTTCCAACCTGGAGTGTTCGGTTTCCTTGAAGGGTCGGAGCTCTGTTAGCTCCGATCTAGCCGCCTCCCACTCGGAGTGTTCGGCTTCCCGGCGGGAGCGAAGCTCCATCAGCTCTGATCTAGCTGCCACCCACTCGGACTTCTCCTTTAGTAGTTGCTCTAGCTCCTCCTTCTGACCTTGTAACAATTGGTCCTTGGAAGAGAACTCCGTGGACAACTCAGTTATCTTTTGTGATTGAGCCAGAACCTCAGCGTCTCTGATCTCCAGTTGGGCCCGAAGGGAGTCAGTGGCAGTCTCCTATGTGTTGATGCAGTCTGACCCGGTTGTTGTTTTGGTGTTGACAACGATTTTAATTTAGGTTGATGTTGATGATGATTATGATTATGGTTGAATGATTATTATGATTAAGTCCTGATCGAGGATTAGGCATGATATGAAAAGTCCTAGCTTGGAGGGCTAGGTGTTGGTAAAATCCTAACATGGAGGGTTAGGTGTGAGAAGTCCTAGCTTGGAGGGCTAGGTGTTGGAAAGTCCTAATTCGGAAGGGTTGGGTGAAAAGTCCTAGCTTGGAGGGCTAGGTGAAAAGTCCTAACTTGGAGGGTTAGGTGCAAATTCCCATCCTGGAGAATTAGGTGAAAAAGTCCTGGCTTGGAGGGTCAGGTGCCTAGCTTGGAGGGCTAGGTTGGATGAGATTCTAATTCGGAAGGGTTGGGTGAAAAGTCCTAGCTTGGAGGGCTAGGTGAAAAGTCCTAACTTGGAGGGTTAGGTGCAAATTCCCATCCTGGAGAATTAGGTGAAAAAGTCCTGGCTTGGAGGGTCAGGTGCCTAGCTTGGAGGGCTAGGTTGGATGAGATTCTGACTCGGAAGGGTTGGGTGAAAAGTCCTAGCTTGGAGGGCTAGGTGAAAAGTCCTAACTTGGAGGGTTAGGTGCAAATTCCCAACTTGGAGAGTTAGATGGAAAATCCTTAGCTTGGAGGGCTAAGGTGGATGGAAACTTAGCTTGGAGGGCTAAGTTTTAATCCCTGGATCGGTCTGGTGACCGATCAGGGATTCTGGCACGCTGCTCCTTAGTGGATCGGTCTGGTGACCGATCCAGCGATGACTGATCGGTCGGGTGACCGATCAGGGAGCATGCGGTTCACCCACTAACTAGCTTCTGATCGATCTGATAACCGATCAGGGAGCGAACAGTGAGGTTGAGTTCCCCTGCTGATCAGCACCTAATCGGTCTACTGACCGATCAGCACCTGATCGGTCTGCTGACCGATCAGGATCACTATGCAGATCGTTCTGCTGAACGATCCAGCTTCACGGGCTCCTCACTAAGATCGATCAGGACGAAGCCTGATCGGTCTAGGGATGACCTGATCGGACTGCTGACTGATCAGGAAGATTCCTGGTCGGTCAGTTGACCGATCAGAGGGATTAGCCTGCGAAACTCAGAAATCGCCTCATATAAGGGTGGATCGGTCCGGTGACCGATCTACGACCTGGGATCAGTCTGGTGATCGGTCCAGGAGAATCTCAAAGAAATCGCGATTTCTGATTGAGCGTTGGGGATCGATCAGGACGGAGCCTGATCGGTCTGGGACCAGCCTGATCGGTCTGGTGACCGATCAGGGGGCGCTCTGATCGGTCAGGTGACCGATCACTTTAATTCAAATATGCTATCAGAAGCTCTGATCGCGTCTGTTTTCATTGCCGATTCTCTGATACATTGCTGATATGTTTTGATATGCATTGCTAAGCCTCTATTGGAGTGTGCAGGTGATAGCAGGTGATTCAAACACTCAAGGAGGGTCAATGGGAGGCTTTCCGTTGAGCAGGTTTGGCTGTTTCTCATTCTCAGGTTTCAACGGGCAACTGACGCAGCTGACGACTGACGGAGGCTCAGCTAGAGAGGGAGTCTTCAGTGGACTGAGTGCTCAGGGAGGTCAGTAGGTTCAGGCTGGCTCAGTGGATGCTGATGAAGCTTGTGATGGTGAGCAGAGCTTAAGTGATGAAGCGGAGGTAGAGGAGATGATGCGACACAGACAGAAAACTTGGGAAGTTGTTGCTGGGCTGTGGTCGTGCTCTCTGTTGCTTTGTTCTTGAGCGATCTTGTTGCACTTCTGTGAGAGCTTTATGAGCTTCCCTTCTCGAGTGTCTCGTGTACTTAATCTTGTATTCATCTACTGAGACAGCTTGTGGAGAGGTTACTCCACCGAGAAGGAGGCGCTTGATATCCGGTGTTCACCGGGGCTTGATCTGCCGACGATCAAGGGATCGCCCACCTCACGGGCACGCCAAGGAGTAGGGGCAAGTTATCCCCGAACCTTGTAAACGATCCTTGTTAGCGATCCTTGGTTTGTATTCTCTATTTCTGCAGTTTTGTTAAGTTTGCTTCTCTGCATTTGTGTTGTTTCCGCTGCTACTAACTCAAGTGCAGAGAAAGATTTCAAAGAGCAAGTTTTTGTCTAAGTCCAAGAGATCGACTAGATTCACCCCCCCCCCTCTCTAGCCATCTCATTCCCAACAAGTGGTATCAGAGCTTGGGGCTCTACTTCAACGGCTTAACATCCGAGAGTTAGCAACGAGATGGCTGGAAGAGAAGGAATGAGCACAAACCGACCTCCATTCTTTGACGGCACAGATTTTTCATATTGGAAGTCAAGAATGAAGTTTTACTTAAAGACAAAAATGAGTTTGTGGTTCACTGTCAAGGAGGGGTTTTCTCTTCCAAAGGATAATGAAGGAAAGGAGCTTGAGTTTTCCAAGTGGTCGGCTGAGCAAATCCGGAAGGGGGAAGCCAATGCCAAAGCCATTGTCACCTTGCAATGTGGAATGACCAAGGATCAGTTGGTCAAGGTGGGTCCTTTCACAAGTGCTAAAGATCTATGGAACAAAATCTTTGAGCTCCATGAGGGAACTCAAGACACCCGGAGAGCCAAGAAGGATTTGCTTCACAGTCAACTCCAAAACCTCACCATGGGAGAAAATGAAAAGGTAAGTGAACTCCATGGACGGTTTAAAGAAGTGTTGAATGGTCTCCACTCCATAAATGAAAATGTAGAAAATAGAGACCTAGTGAGGTATGTACTCAAAGTCTTTCCTAGGAATGTCTTGTGGTCATCCATGGTGGATGCTTACAAGGTTTCCAAGGACTTATCTTTTGTTAAGTTAGAGGATTTCTTTTGTGAGATGGAATTACATGAGATCTCTAACCAAAGTCCCAAAGAGAAAGGGATTGCTTTAGTGGCAGGAGACAACAAGAAGAAGGAGGAGAAGAACACTCACTGTCACATGACATTCATGGCACTAGAAGACTCGAGAGAAGAAAGTGATAACGAGTCAAGCTCCTCAACCGCGCCTTCATCATCTTCGGATGATGAAGAGGTAATCTCTCCCGAGTTGGATAAGTGCTATAGAGCTATCGCATGTTTAACCAAATTGTTAAAGAAATCTAAGAATAAGGTTAAGTCATTGAAGTTGGAAGTAAAAGAATTAAAATCCTCTAAGGTTGAGGATATTAATGACTTCCATAATGAATCCCTTGAAAATGAGAATAAGATCCTAAAGGGTGAAATTGAAAATCTCAAGATTATTCTTGAGAAGTTTTCAACTAGCTCTAAAACATTAGACATGATCTTAAACTCCCAAAGGGCGGTTTACAATAGAGCTGGTTTGGGTTTCCAACCTAAAGAACCTAGTGTCATATCCTTAATGTCAAGAACTCAATTTAGGTCACCAAATGCATCTAGGGTTCAAAAGGCTAGAAAGAAAATGGCTAAGGCATGGGTGCCAAAGTCATTCATTGTAGATTCATTAGGTCCCAAAATTTGGGTACCTAAAATCTCCATATTTCGAATTGTATAGCTTTGATTGAGGGGGAGCATCTATCAACATGGGTGGTTGATATTGGGTGCTCCAAACCCATGACCAAAGAAAAAATTGTCATTCACATGATTGGTTATGGAAAATTCGAATTAAATACTTTGAGCTTCATTATCTTAGTTCTTATTACAATGTAATCCCTTGGCTAGTGATTTTTATGGTATTCATGTGTTAAAGTACTTAGTCATGGTATAATCTACTTTAGTGTTTAAGTTTTTCCATGATCAAGTATGCCATGATTTTTTTGTATGTGTCTCACAACATGAAAGTATTAGGCCAACATGAAGAACACATAGTTTGGGCTGATCATTAGAAAAATCTCACAAGGCATCACCATGAGTTTTAAAATTCACTGTTTAACCTTCTATGACCTAGTGATTCCCTTGTATCAAACTAAGGTTTCTTGATATGATCATGCTTTGACACAAACATGTTTCGATACTCAAGTTCATGCTTAGAAAATACTATCATGCTCTGACACAAATCATGGTATATATTTTGATTAAGGGAACCCTTAGGACCAAATGGATTAACATAAATTGAATTAGGGTTTAGGAATGGTTGAGATTTGAAACAAAGTTGATTTCTCAGTTTCTGAAATTTTGTTTCTGAAACTGAAAAACCATTCTGTATCATCCCTGATCGGTCCACCGACCGATCAGGGGTGCTTCTGATCGGTCTGGTGACCGATCAAACCAACTCTGATCAAGGAACTCCCAGATCGTTCCAAATTGATCCAAAACCTCCTCAAACCAACTCCTTTTCATCAAATTGTATCAGTGTAATGATCATATCACCAACAAAACTAATACACACAAATCCGATACAAACCAAGTCCAATTGAAACATATTGGATCACCCATTGGTACAAACCTGGTACTAAGGGAGCACAAAATTGTTCAAGTGATACAAACCTAGTACTTAATAGTGATTTGATACAAACCTATATTGGAATGTTCAAATTCATAAGAAAAGGTTTGTTGAGTCACGACTAGTGTTTTTAATGTCATATTTCGGAATTGTTTCTGAAATATCGAATATCAATAGAGTCTACTCCCCGGTTATGGAATGCAAATTGTTAATGCAGTCTGTTCAGGAACGTATCAGAGTTTCAGAAATTTTTTTGAAATCTGATCGCTCTTCAGACTAATCAGATATCCTTCTGTATCACGTAATCAACAGACCTGGTTGGTCACGGAGACCAATCAGGACTATGTTTCAGATACAGTTGCATTCCTTACTCGTCCTATGAAGCATATACATATTTGACCATGATATATTTCTATATATGTCTTCACATGGAAGTCTAAGTGTTAATGCAGTCTGATCTTAAAAGAATCAGAATTACAGAAATTTTTCTGAAAATTGATCGTTCATAGATAAATCAGAAATTTTTCTGTATCAATCATAAGTCTGATGAAGCTGCATTATTACTTGTCATATGAAACATATACATGTTTGACCATGATATATTTCTGTATATGTTTACATGTGCAATTCACACTTATTTTCATATGATGCATATACATTGTTGCCATGATACATTTATGGTATATGCCTTTCATGTGCAATTCAAAAATTTATCCTTTGAATATTCTGGGTTTGGGGAGAGACCCGTGTTTGAGGGGGAGGTATGTTCAAACTTAATAACCATACCCTTTTCGATGTTTGACAAAGGGGGAGTAAATGGCTGATTAAGTTTATGGTTATTATAGGGGGAGGATCATGATGATTCCCTTATGAGAATTGAACGGACTTCAATTGATTGATACCTAAACTTAAATCGGGTTGCCAAACAACAAAAAGGGGGAGATTGTTGATGCAGTCTGACCCGGTTGTTGTTTTGGTGTTGACAACGATTTTAGTTTAGGTTGATGTTGATGATGATTATGATTATGGTTGAATGATTATTATGATTAAGTCCTGATCGAGGATTAGGCATGATATGAAAAGTCCTAGCTTGGAGGGCTAGGTGTTGGTAAAATCCTAACCTGGAGGGTTAGGTGTGAGAAATCCTAGCTTGGAGGGCTAGGTGTTGGAAAGTCCTAATTCGGAAGGGTTGGGTGAAAAGTCCTAGCTTGGAGGGCTAGGTGAAAAGTCCTAACTTGGAGGGTTAGGTACAAATTCCCATCATGGAGAATTAGGTGAAAAAGTCTTGGCTTGGAGGGTCAGGTGCCTAGCTTGGAGGGCTAGGTTGGATGAGATTCTAATTCGGAAGGGTTGGGTGAAAAGTCCTAGCTTGGAGGGCTAGGTGAAAAGTCCTAACTTGGAGGGTTAGGTGCAAATTCCCATCCTGGAGAATTAGGTGAAAAAGTCCTGGCTTGGAGGGTCAGGTGCCTAGCTTGGAGGGCTAGGTTGGATGAGATTCTGACTCGGAAGGGTTGGGTGAAAAGTCCTAGCTTGGAGGGCTAGGTGAAAAGTCCTAACTTGGAGGGTTAGGTGCAAATTCCCAACTTGGAGAGTTAGATGGAAAATCCTTAGCTTGGAGGGCTGAGTTTTAATCCCTGGATCGGTCTGGTGACCGATCAGGGATTCTGGCACGCTGCTCCTTAGTGGATCGGTCTGGTGACCGATCCAGCGATGACTGATCGGTCGGGTGACCGATCAGGGAGCATGCGGTTCACCCACTAACTAGCTTCTGATCGGTCTGATAACCGATCAGGGAGCGAACAGTGAGGTTGAGTTCCCCTGCTGATCAGCACCTAATCGGTCTGCTGACCGATCAGGATCACTGTGCAGATCATTCTGCTGAACGATCCAGCTTCGCGGGCTCCTCACTAAGATCGATCAGGACAAAGCCTGATCGGTCTGGGGATGACCTGATCGGACTGCTGACCGATCAGGAAGATTCCTGGTCGGTCAGTTGACCGATCAGGAAGATTCCTGGTCGGTCAGTTGACCGATCAGGAAGATTCCTGGTCGGTCAGTTGACCGATCAGAGGGATTAGCCTGCGAAACTCAGAAATCGCCTCATATAAGGGTGGATCGGTCCGGTGACCGATCTACGACCTGAGATCGGTCTGGTGATCGGTCCAGGAGAATCTCAAAGAAATCGCGATTTCTGATTGAGCGTTGGGGATCGATCAGGACGGAGCCTGATCGGTCTGGGACCAGCCTGATCGGTCTGGTGACCGATCAGGGGGCGCTCTGATCGGTCAGGTGACCGATCACTTTAATTCAAATACGCTGTCAGAAGCTCTGATCGCGTCTGTTTTCACTGCCGATTCTCTGATACATTGCTGATATGTTTTGATATGCATTGCTAAGCCTCTATTGGAGTGTGCAGGTGATAGCAGGTGATTCAAACACTCAAGGAGGGTCAATGGGAGGCTTTCCGTTGAGCAGGTTTGGCTGTTTCTCATTCTCAGGTTTCAACGGGCAACTGACGCAGCTGGCGACTGACGGAGGCTCAGCTGGAGAGGGAGTCTTCAGTGGACTGAGTGCTCAGGGAGGTCAGTAGGTTCAGGCTGGCTCAGTGGATGCTGATGAAGCTTGTGATGGTGAGCAGAGCTTAAGTGATGAAGCGGAGGTAGAGGAGATGATGCGACACAGATAGAAAACTTGGGAAGTTGTTGCTGGGCTGTGGTCGTGCTCTCTGTTGCTTTGTTCTTGAGCGATCTTGTTGCACTTCTGTGAGAGCTTTGTTAGCTTCCCTTCTCGAGTGTCTCATGTGCTTAATCTTGTATTCATCTACTGAGACAGCTTGTGGAGAGGTTACTCCACCGAGAAGGAGGCGCTTGATATCCGGTGTTCACCGGGGCTTGATCTGTCGACGATCAAGGGATCGCCCACCTCACGGGCACGCCAAGGAGTAGGAGCAAGTTATCCTCGAACCTTATAAACGATCCTTGTTAGCGATCCTTGGTTTGTATTCTCTATTTCTGCAGTTTTGTTAAGTTTGCTTCTCTGCATTTGTGTTGTTTCCGCTGCTACTAACTCAAGTGCAGAGAAAGATTTCAAAGAGCAAGTTTTTGTCTAAGTCCAAGAGATCGACTAGATTCACCCCCCCCCCTCTCTAGCCATCTCGTTCCCAACACTATGAACTGCAGAAAGAATGCTGGCCTTAGAGATCAGAAACAGAATGTTCGGTAGAAGACCTAGTTCGGCTGTACATACCTGAGTAGCCTAAAAGAAAAAGGCATCGGCTCTGTTACGGGAGCTCTGAAAATAAGACTCCTCCAGCCCCTGAGCATAGCGGTCGGCTACCGACCCGTACAGGCGCAGGTCTTGATGACGAGCGGGTAGATCACCCGGGGGCATCTTCATGTGGCGGTCAGCCCTAGTCGGCACCAAAAGGTGCATTGTCGGATCCTCGCTTGGGTTCTCGGCAGACGGAGTCCCTGATCTATCGGACATCAATGCATCAGCAACGCTAGAAGAGGCTGAAGGGTCGGCGGGTGATGTGGTGATAGGAGGATCGGTCGCCGCACCAATATGGGGGTCAGTGGCGGATGTGATTGCTGGCGGGCGAATGGGGGAGTCGTCAACAACTGTGACGGCAAAAGAATCAGCCACAGGAGTCTTGTTGGGCACGATGGCCATAGAGGCAGACGGAGTCTATTAGTCGGGGGCCACTCTTGTCTTTTTCTTCTTCTTCTCTAGACGTTTGCTGGAAGAAGGGTGGGACAAGCCTCCTGGCGCGGAGGATGCTCGTCGACGCTTGGAAGAAGTGCGCGGTCTGGTGGTTATAGGTGAGGAGGTCTCGGAGGTGAGGGGAACTGACTCCAGTACAGTTGGGGTCGGGTTTGCCGAGACACCTTCCTCCAAAGCACCTGCTATAGCAGCCAATACGGAGGCTACCCGAGCTTGTAACTCGACCTTATCTAGCCTGAAGCCTCCTTTCGGAGCCGTAGACAGCAGCATGGAAATTGTGAAGAAGAAGTAAGCTCGGGCATGGCTAAGGGGTATACGTGAATGATATCGGGAGACTTACCCACGGCGGATAGAGAAGGGGCAGGACTCGGGCTAAGGCCAAATGTGGAGAGAATCCCCTCCTTTAGCAGAAGTCCATCGTAGAAGTGCCTATCCTCCAGCTCGGTTGTGACATTCAGGTAGGCTGCGGAAGTGCGATAATGTCGGGGAAGGGCCTCGGAAACGGGAAGTCCCTCGATCCAAGTCGTGGGCCAGCCTGGGGCCGAGATGGGCCCAATGAAGAAGTAACTCTCCTTCCATCCCTTGTTCGAAGTAGGCAAGTTTAGGAGGAAGGAAGCTTTGGCTCGGGCTTGGAAGAAGAAGTCGCCCGCTTCTTGCTGTTTGGGATAGAAGAGGTAATGGAAATTCTCCGGTTTCAGGGGAATCCAGAGTAGTGAAAAAACGATGACCGAGCCACACATCAGACGTATGGCGTTGGGGGCTAGCTGAGGTAAGGGAATTTGGAAGTAGTCGCAAACAGCGGAAAGGAAAGGATGAATGGGGAAACGGAGACCAGCTTATAGATGGTCCCGAGACAAAGCAATGTAGCCCAAGGGGGCAGAATTCGGTCGGTCGTGCGACCCCGGCAGGTGTAGTTGGAAATCGGTAGGGATTAAGAAATCCGACTGTATTTGGTCCAGGTCGTGGGCAGAGAGGGTAGTTATCATGGTGGAATATCAAGGCTGAGAAGGGGATGGAGGCGAGGAAGAAGAGGCCATCGGATAAGAAGAAGACGGGAAACTAACCGGGGAAAGGGATCGCCGGAGGAAAGTCGAGGCAAAACGGCTGCCAAGGCCCTAGCGACACTCAAGGCAGCGGAGAACGAAGAGAAGTTTCGAACGCATGAACAAGAACCAGTCGGCGAATGGCTTACTTATGGGAATAGGCGAGGAACGCCATTCATTCGATGAGCAACTAGGGAGGATGTGTGACGTAGCCAAAGCCGTTGGATCAGGCTCGGGTAATGTTCGAGATGGCAAAGCACGGGTGAGGTAGAACACCCGCAAAAGATGATGGCATATCCTTCACGGGGTGAGCGCAGGTGGCTTAGGGATGCGAGTCTTCGACCGTTCAGGCAGCAATTAATGAGCAAATACGCCCGGATTCCGAGGGGCGCGCCAGGCTCGGTCCAGGTCTGGCGTCCAGTCAGTCGGACTGCGTGCCTCCTTCGACTAGACTTGAGGGGATGTTTATGATCCCGGGCCAGCTTGCGTGTAGCCTGGCCCGACAGCCTGGCGCCCAGTCAGAAGGAAGATGGTCAGTGGGCTGTAGGGGACCATCGGATAGGTGTCAAGTGGGCTCGGGTTCCTGAGCTTACGTTTTGTGGCCCACGCGCTTTAGTATTAGTCAGATCCCGGGTCAGATGTCCATGCTCTAAGACTCATCCATGTTTGGCTCCTCGCAGACGCGTGGCGGTCCATGCTCCGGTGGTAAGCCCGAGCCGGAGGAGGCGTTACTCAGTGCCCCCAGTCGGCACCCTCATGGGCCTCAGCCGGCCTCGTTACTTAGTGCCCCCAATCGGCACCCTCATAGGCCTCAGCTGACCTCGTTACTTAGTGCCCCCAGTCGGCACCCTCATAGGCCCTCAGCCGGCCTCAACCCTCAGTGCCCTCAATCGGCACCCTCATAGGCCCTCAGTCGGCCTCGTTACTTAGTGCCCCCAGTCGGCATCCTCATAGGCCATCAGCCGGCCTTATCTCTCAGTACCCCTAGTTGGCACCTGTTAGTGATTTGAAAGAAGTGTCCTAAGGCAATCGCCTTATGATTGTAAACATTTATTTTAATAAATGATAATTCACTATTTGAGTATACATGTTTGTGTATTTGATTGAGATCTTAAACTCATCTACTGAATGCCCGCCATACAATTCACAGCATAAGAGAATTTGTGATGGGATCACAACTAGTGATTATCTCTAAATGTGCAAATGTAAAGTGTTGGAAATATCCCTAGTCGATGAATTGATAAATACGGACATTATCAATTCTGTTGAGACTAGCATGGGTTATTCTCTAATCAGCTGATTCTCACTGGCTGGTGACATTGGGATGTCCGGAGATAAACATGGATGCTAGTTAAGGGAACTAGTTCATTGGAGTGACTAGCTGTAAAACTTCATATGGTAATCTACATAGATTTGTCAATGAAGTTCTTACTGCGGCTTAAGTGCGATGTTCCTTTGACTTGCGGTGTTCAAGTCATCTTGGTCATAAAGACTTATACTTTAACATCTTAAGCAAGCATCTCCAAGGAGGTGTGGACCTAGGATGATTGGGTAAGCCGAAGTGCCCGAAGATGTTTGAACAGCCTACAAAGGATTCACCACTCCTTGTGAGGAGATGTATACCCAGGCCTATCGTCGGATTGTTACTCAAAACCTCTGGCCAGAGTATATCATGTTTAGAGTGCGAGTCTCTAAAACACATGAGAGTAATTAGAAATCCAAAGGACGAGAAAGACGCTACTTGGGCTAGGTGTGACGTAGTCAGCCTAGTGGGGGCTGACACCATTGACCGTGTCCTGAACCAAGTGGGTATAAGGTGGTGAAGGGAATGAGGCACGATTCATTAGAGCTGCTGAAGGGTTTCAGAATAATTTCTTCTGAGGTCAAACCGTTGATCTTTCGATTAATTGGGGGTCATGATGTACTACTAGGTGTCACTCATGATCGTTCTATAATTAGTTAATTATAGACGGCCAACATAAATCGAAAGCCTATTTAGTCACAAGCACTACGAGTAATCCGAGGGATTTAAAACGAGTTGAAAATTGGATTTTTCGATCAAGAGAAATAAGTCGAATCTGAGTTAATCAGAGGTGCAACGGAAACTAAAAATGGCTAAGTCTTTTGAAGGCTTATTGGGCGAATTAAATGGATTTAATTCGCTATCGGTTCGGGTTGTTTTGGCCGACCAAAGAGGGTGTCCACCCTCTTGGTTGGCCGGCCACCTAAAGGGAGAAAAACCAAATTAATTTTGGTTTAATTGATAAAATAAATCTAGCGCGATTTATTTTATAAATTATGGATAAATAAATTTGTATAAAGAAATTTATATAAATAAATTTATAGAAATTTATTCTTTTTATGGAAGTTAAAATAATCCATGAAGTGGTTTATTTTAATTTTATAAAAACAATTATGAATTGATTTTTCCATAATAAGAAAGTTTATAAATTTCTTATAAAATTTATTCCATAATTTAAAGAGAAGAAGAATTTGTTTTATTATAAATTAGTTATAATAAGACTAGGCTTAACGGAATAAGTCATAAGAAATTTTATAAGATAAAATTCTTATGATAACTAATTCCGTTAAAGAGGAGACTTAGCAAGGGAGAAGAAACTATATAAGGAACCATAGGCAAGCCTTGGATTCCTAATCAATAATTGTGTATTGATATAGAGCTCCCTCTCTCTCTCTCTTTATTCTCTTCTCCTTCCCTTCTCCCCACCTAGGGCCGGCGCCCACCTTGGAGAATTAGGGTCGGCTCCCTCTTGAGTGCTAGGGCCGGCGCACCTCCTCCTCTATACTCTTGGTTGCCGTGAGCTATCAAGAAGAAGGAGAAGCCAACCAAGAAGAAGAAGAAGCGGATCACATCTCCTTCCCTCTCGGAATTCGATTCCGTTTCTTGGTGGTTAGTTTCCTATCTTTTCTCTTGTACTTCTTTGTTGTGCCTATAGAGAATCCAGTAGTTCTCGTCGGCACAAAACTCGTGACTTTGCGAAGTCATCCCGAAGAGAACTCGGCGTGGACGCGAATAGAGGCGAAGCTTCCAAGGGACGCTACGGTTGGATCTCGTCCCTTTCTTCGAGTTACGAAAGGTATAAAGTAAATTAGTTTACTTTTCCGCAAAATTTTATTTTATGATCATGTCAACACACCATAAGGTTGCATGCTAGATACGAAGTTAAAATAATTTAGGAAATTATTTTATACAAATTCTTCCGCTGCACGTAAAAATTTAAAATTTTACGAACTCGTATCCTTGTTAACATGCACCCGGTCCCAACAGCACCCTCACAGGCCCTCAGCCGGCCTCATCCCTCAGTGCCCCCAGTCGGCACAACAACTCCCTGACACCAGGCTACCAGAAGCTATATGGGGTCGGCGTAGGACTGGAACCATCCCGGTCCCAAGCGGCGGATAACTCGCCGAGGTATTGATTTCCCTACCATATCCTGTCCCCCCCGTACCAAGCCCACATACCCTGATGTCAGGTCGAGCGGCGTCCAACAGCGTTAACCCTTAAGTTGACAGTGCTCTTTTCCTTAATATAGCATGCGCTACTTTATCTTGCCACCTCTAGGCATGCCCTACCTTGTACTCGCTACATGACAACAGGTGACAGGCGGGGCAGAAGCTATCAGCTTCCCCGGCTATATAAGTCTCCTCACTCCGCATTTTCCAGGTACGCATGATAGTATAATTCCATACTGATCTATTGCTTTTATTCGCCACCGTCGTGTACTGACTTGACCGTCAAAGTGTCTGGCCGGAGACTTTTCCTGGCGGGTTTTAACGGTCTCTGTCTTGCAGGTTAGAGGCGATCTAGCTCGTTAAGTCACCTTGTTTACCCCGGAGACTCACTCAGCTGTAGGGGCGCCCAACTCAGTTCGCGACAGGATCAATTTCAATTGAAAGAAAAAGAGAAGAGAAATCGAATCTCCTACAAGATGATTATCAGCGTGTTCATCAAAATCTCACCTTTACTGCAAGGGTGCACAGTGAGGAGATATCAGGAGCATCGATGCCATTCAAGTAAGCTTTCACCCCTGGAATCCTTGAACCGCCGGCGGCAGTCGAAGCAAACGCCGTAATCGCAGTCAGAAAGATCAACAATATCATATTAGAACCGGCGAAAACCCCAAACGCAGTCCAATACCTTGAGACAACCACAGTCGGCAAATTAGCTTGAAGAGAAGGGCCGATCTAAGACGGTGGATCAGATACGGGGAGATCTCGACTGTGGCTTACTTATCGGCGAGCATCAAGTCAGAAACGGTAACGAACTTGAGGCCGACGACGTTCTCCACGGAGAGGTTGTTGAAGAAGCGAATAGCGCCGGAGACGAGGCCGATGAAGAGGCAGAAGGTCCATTTGAGGAAGTCGTACCGAAGTATAGCCGACCGGCCTCGGCTCCTCCAGTCCTGGTGGAAGAGCTCGTTCTCGACCAAAAGAAATAAAACGCCCCCAAAATCAAAATAGCAAAACTGACAAAAGATTCAGATTAGCCAAAAAGAGATAGGATCGTCACTCGTAATCGAGGCTCTCTATAGGGCAGAGATTGGAGCCGACGATGGCAACTTGGGAGGTGTATTTGTAGATTGCTGGTTAAAGTGATAAATGACGCCTATAATAGAGAATAATTATCTCAAAATATTTCTAAAAGATCTTTCTTTGAATTTGATTTTTTTAACAATCAATTAACAACGAGAAAATCTAAAATTAATTAACATCTGAATTTATCAAATCAAATCAAAATTATTAATAGAGAAAGACTTGATAGTTGGCACTAAGTTAAATTCTAATAAGACGCAGCAGGAATTTGGAATATAAAATTCAATGAAAATGATATGTCACATCAATTGTTGTGATCCCCGACGGATTTACAATACCCCGATGTATTATTTGGTTCGAGATGGTAGTCGGAAGTCACTATCAGTATCTAAGTGGTAATTAAATGCGTACATAAAAACTATCACGTCATTTTTATTAAATTTCATGTTCAAAATTTCTGCTGTGTATGATTGTTTTTGTATTTATCCTCTTAGCAAGGAGGGTAATGAAAAGAATTATTTTTCAATTGTTCTTTCTCATTTATTTGAATAAAATCTAAAAACCATATCAATTTAATGACGGGTCAAACTTGACCAGAAGGATGCCAATTTTATTCAATTGAGATTCATACTAAGATAAACCGGGTCAATATACTCACCTTTATTGATTAAAGTCCAACTAAAGGGTCAATTATTATTTTTTTCTCGGTCTCAGTCTCAGGACTCTTAGTCTTAGATTTTAATTTCAATCTCAAGATTCTATCTCAATCTCAGATTTCTATCTCGATCTCATAACTCCATCTCAATCTCAAGATTCCATTTCAGTCTCAGATTTCCATCTCGGTCCTAGGACTCCATCTCGGTCTCAGGATTCCTTCTTAGTATTAGATTTCTGTCTCGATCTCAACATTGGACATCACCCTAGTCTTCCTCGTCATCCTTGACCACCGAAACTCGCTGCTTAGTTTCCCCCATCCGATCGCGAATTTCCACTCCCTCGACACCGACGAGTTTGCTTTCATTTTATCGGGATTGTGTCGGAGGAGATTTGTTTCTAGGTATTTTGTTCCTTCTCTCGATCTTGAGATGTGGATGTTTCTTTGTGGGTTATCGAGTTTTTGCCAATCCAATCTAGAGGACGGGCTTCACCTTGTGTTGGTTTGCCTCTTCTCTGACTTTTGGGCCATTGTTGTTGCTTTCATCATATTCGAGCAAGGGAGTGGCTATCGCACATGTTAAAGGAGGTAAAGGAGTTGCCTTGATTAATCGGATCTAGATAATTAGTTGGTTTGATCAAAAGTGATGGGTTAGTTTTGGTTTTTGCAGTCCAAGCAACAGATGCTTGCTATATCACCCTTGGAGTTTGGAAACTCAATGATCGGTGTACTGAAAGGGGCAATTGCCACAGAGGATAACAACAGGAAGACATCGGAGTTGAGGATTGGCTGGAATGGAAAAGTCCAAGTAACAGATGCTTGCTATTTCACTCTTGGAGTTTGGAAACTCAATGATCTGTGTACTGAGCTATTTGCAAATGCACATGGATTTAAGGTAAAGAGTAAGGGAGTATTGCTTAATTAAATTGTGATTCTGAGTATTTTGATTAGGTTGGTAATTAATTAATGTAGCTAATAAGATGGAATAGTCTAACTGGTTATGCTAATTGGATGTGGGTAAACCTTGTATTAGATTAGGTTAGATTGGAAATGGACTGTTAGATGAGATTTATTAATTGCCCTTTAACCGTGGTGAAAGAAGTTATTGGAATAATGGAATAGTTAAGTAATTAATTAGTTGATTATTTAATAATTAAAGGATAAGGATTAGCTTAATGGTTAAGGTTTAGGTCGAATTTCAAATTTGTACTTTAGGCTTAATTGGGAAATTGTGGTAAGGTGATTAATTTGGGTTTGTAATGGTGAGTTGGATCTTGGATTAGGATTTAATTAAATGGAGTTATTTGAAATGGATCTAATTATATGTTGTAAGTAGTTAGCTATTTTAATTACTTGTATAAATAGCTAAATTTAGTCCTTGACACAGGATCGTGACTTTGGACTCGCACGGTTGATCGTGGGAGATTCTCTTCTCGTATAAGTTATATATAAAAGGCTGGTGTCTTCTGACTTATCTTTGTAAATATTTTAAATTTCTATGTATGGTTCCCTGTATGGATAGTGGTAGGATTTACCTTTATCTGCCTCTTGGTTATCCTGCTTGGTACTTACTGCTTGATCCTTTGACATGCTCAAATTTATTTTCCATACAGTCTCTATGATTGATATTCTGATTCTGAAGAGTATACATGTTTACCGTTACCTAGCATTTTTGCATGCCTAGTAGGTTATTTGTATACCATGATTTATGCTTCGGACCAGTGCATACCTTTTGAGATTATTTGATGTGTGTTAGCGTCATACACCATCTTTACATTATTGCATAACTGGCGATCTCTGGGCTCCCTTGTGGTTGAGACCGATCGTCAGTCATATCAGGATCTGCACACACTGTCACTCATGGTTAGTGGTACTATCAGGAGGGTGTGTGCAGTTGCCCTGTCAAGGCTCCGCTCGGCCGCTCACAGGTAGTGGTTCCGCAGCGTGGTAGCAGACAGGGATCCCTCCTCTTTCCTGTGATACGAGGAGATGAGACCGGTGCTCCCTCATATGATTTGAGGTAGGACGGGTGTGACCTCCACCAACATCCTATCCACTCGGTTATTCAGGAGTAGTAACAGCAGAGTGTGTATAGTTGTCATAGCCCTACCCACTCGACCTCACCCATGACCGGCAACGATGGTTGACTGGCGTCAGGAGTGACCATGTCATTGCATCATGTGCACGATTGCATAATTTGCATTGTTTACGTTTGTTGCATTTGTTTGAGCTATGCTTATTGCATTTGGATGACATACACATACAGGAGGGATGTGCTTTGTTTATGGTCTGGCAACCATTCAAGTTCGGGGATTTATGACCATTATACCCCAGTGAGTTTGATATGGGTATATTTTGCATATAGTGTACCGATCATATATTCTGGTTTTCCCTTTTGAGACTGTCTTGTTTGCTTATATACTACTATTGTATAACCTTTTTATTACCATACATATCTATCTGGTTATAATCTGCGGAGTCCCCCTGGACTCTTTATCATTTGCTTGTTTTCCTTTTTAGGATGACATCGCCAGGAGAGCCCAGTAGCTAGTCCCAGTCATGTTGATATTGTATTGTATTTATTTAGTCCATATTTTTATTTTGGTTATGGTTGGGATGTATTTCTCATATTAGATATGTTGGTAGACATGTCATCCAGTGTTATGATAGTCTTTTTTTTTTTATTAAAAGGGGTATTCAAGCTTGCGCCCGACTAAACCACTTGGCTGACCGGCCCTGCCCCACAGCCTTCAATGAGAGTCCCCACCGGTCAACGAGGGTAAATCACGAGACGGAGACACATAGCGACTTCACCACTGATAATATCGGTACCCAATGGCCCGACACGCAGCAGCCTGTGGCCATTTCTTTTTAATAGTACCCGACTTCACCAGTGTTATGGTACTCTTTTTGATAGTATTGACAGTTACTTATTCTTCATTATGTTATAGTCTGATCATATATTAGTGTGGAGGCCGTGGAGGCCATATTATGTATGTATTGGTTTGAGATTGTCCGTCGTACAGGAGAGGTGTTGTTCGATTTTCATCGGGCATGTAGTCCCTCGGGGTATGACAATTTATTTGGTATCAGAGCAAGGTTTACAAGTCTTTTCGGTTGTTCGGAGTCGTTTTCTCGATGTGTTCAAGTTTGGGATTTGGCACGACGGGACTTCTCTAGACGGCAGGTATCTCCTTTGGTTTCTTATATTCTCTATCTTATTTAGATATGATCAGAGATTTTTCCATTTGGATCATGTATTCTTATACCCATTTATCATCTTGATGATTGTTCCACTATGGAAGCATAATTACCACTTTCACACGTATACATAATTTTTTTTTCTTTGAAGCACTATTGTAACCTTATCTTATTTCGTGTGACTATCGTGGGTAAAATAACCCACAATATGTTTAAATGGCATAGAATGGAAACTAACTATGTGAATGGGATTGAATCCGTGTGCTTAGGATTGAACAAATTAGGGTGTAACATGGTCTACCTGAAGGTCATGATTATGTGAATTTTTCCCAATGGACAGGCTTTCATTAGACCTTTTCCGATCCTGCAGTTATAAAATGTATTCCTTGGTTGATTTCTTATTAACCTTTGGATAGAACTTATGCAATGTGGATAATGAGATATTTGTGGATGGATATGCTGACTGCTCTGCCCTTTTTAAGCAAATATCATTGGACATCTCCAATTTAGATGATAGCTTCTCAAATGGATGAACAGAAGAACTAGGGGAAGTTGATGATCACATACAAAAATCCAATTTTTGGAACCTACGGGAACGATGTTGGCAGTGACAATGTAGTTAACGATTCTATTATTTCAAATCATGAGTGTTTAGATGCATATATAATGCCCTCGCTTGCACTAGATCAGCTTTTCAGTATAATTGATTTCTCTCCATCTGGGCATATGCTGGCTCCAAAAATAAAAAAGGGGTGTTTGGTTTGCTCCATTTTCTATTTTATTTTTCGGAAAATCATATTTTCTCATTTTTGAAAAATGACTTTCTTTCATTCTCTAGTTTTCCAGAAAATGTTATATCTTTTTCTGGAAAATAAGGCTGAAAAATATAAACCAAACATGTTTTTCAGAAAATCATATTTTCTATAGAAAATGAAAATGAAAAACAAGCCTACCAAACGCCGATTTAGTTATTGGGACATTCTTGAAGAATGAAGATTTTGGAAAATGTAAATGATCATGCGTGTCGGGAAGTGGAAGTTCCAGCTGAGGTTGTTGGAGATGGAATCCTTCTTTGCCATGCTCCACTATACAAATCTGGGAGGGTTCCTTTTTATGTTACCTGTTCCAACAGGTTGGCTAGCAGTGAAGTGAGGGAATTTGAATTGCGTGACTGTGATTCCTCCCGTGCGAAGAATATGAATTCTGGAAGTAATAAATCAACTGAAATAAACCTCCTTATACGTCTTGTTAAGCTGCTGACTGTAGGATCACCGGATTGCTAAAAGGATGCAGAATATCCTTGCAGAGAAAGTTGAATTAGAAAGTAAGTTGGTACGAATTCTGCAGATGTATATTTTAGTAACATTTGGTAGTTAATCTAACCGGTATGATGCGTGTTGTGCGAACCCTTGCGGGTAGATGTGGTCCGGGGCGACCACGTAGGCACACGGTTGACTTTGTGAGAGTTGACTTTGCTAGACAGGAGACGAGCTAAACAAAGTCATTAAAATCACTTCTATATATGTCATAGAGGGTTATTTTAGCTTGCTAAGGGTGCACAAAATTTATTGGTGAGATCTCAGTAACTAGGCGCTCAAGCGAAACAATATTAAAGAGCTTGAAAATTAAAGCAAAGTTTTTTTTATATATCTGCAAGCTCTTGATAACTCTTCTCTTGATTTAATTACATATTTCTTTGCAAGAGAACATTCCACTTTTCCGCTACATGACTTGATGTAGCTTCATAGAAAATAAAGATCCTGGTGGTAAACCTCTGGTCGGTTGTGGTTTGTCGCCATCATTATCTACATCATCACCTGAGCAAAAACCAACAAATGTACTTCGGAAGATTTTATACTTAAGTAGAGCAGTGGTAAATGATTCCTATCGGAGGTTTGTTGATCGTATATTTACTATTGACTTGCTAGACTGACCCATTAGGATTTCTTTGTGGGGTTCTAAGGGGTCATGTGTAGAACCACATTTTTGTGTAGAGCTTATTTCGAGTATGCAAGAGGGACATTGAAGGCAACTGGGAGGATCATCTGTACCGAGTCAGGTTCGCCTGTAATAACAGCTACCATTCCACCATCCGGATGGCGCCTTTTGAGCTACTATACGGTAGGGCTTGCAGGATACCACCTGCTGAAAAGAGATTTGGGAAACCTCAATTATTAGGACCTCAGAGAGCTCAACATAATGCTAGGTTAGTCAGTATGATCAAACAGATTATGCCCGAGACTTGGGATAGTCGGATGAGCTATGTTGATAGGAGATGGTGGCCTCTAGAATTCTCCGTGGGCGATCATGTGTTTCTATAAGTATCACCCACGAAAGGAGTGAAGTGATTCGGTTTGGGAGGTAAGCTAAGATTCAGTTAGAGAGGTAAGCTAGATCCATCCCATATTTTGTCGGATGTATCAGTTCCACTGCAGCCTGATGCAACATACGAGGAAATGCCTATGCGAATTCTGGACCACAAGGAACGTCAGTTGCGGAACAAGACAAGATGACTGGTTAAAGTTGGATGTCAACACCATTCTGATGAGGAGGCTACTTGCAAGCTCGAGGATACAATCAGAGCTCGTTATCTTCATTTGTTTATTTGAGGAGCGTATCGTTGGTTTACATTCAGTCTTCATCTATTGTGGTATACTAGCGAAATTTAGGGACCAAATTTTTATTAACAGGGGAGAATGTTAGATACTGGAAAAAAAAGTTTCAATGCAAAAATACCTTACAATAAGGGCTTAGTTTGGATTAATAAAAGGTGGGGGCCTTTTGCAAAAGTGTTGCAAACTTATAACCCTATTTTCCTTCCTTCATTCGCACGATCCCTTCTTCCTCTTGCTCGCCAACACCCCGACACCGCAGCCACCCCGACGCCAACTCCCTCTCCACGTCGCACGACCCTTCGTCGCTTGATCCTCTCCTCCTTGTTTGTGTTGCTGACCCACGCGAGCACACCGATCTCTGCCGACGCCTTCTTCCCTTGAGCGTTAATCACTGTGGGCCAGACACCGATGATCTCCTCTGTGGCCGAGCCCTCTCCTTCTTCGGTCACCAGACCACCGGAACTCGTTATTCAGTTTCCCCCATCCGATCACGAGTTTCCACTCCCTCGGTACCAGCGAGTTTACTTTCATTTTGTCGGGATTGTGTCAGAGGAGATTCGCTTCTAGGTATTTTGTTCCTTCTCTCGATCTTGAGATGTGGATGTTTTCTTTGTGGGTCATCGAGTTTTTGCCACTCCTATCCAAAGACGGGGTTCACCTTGCATTGGTTTGCCTCATCTCCTACTTTTGGGCCATTGCTGCTGCTTTCATCAGATCCGAGCAAGGGAGTGGCTGCCGCGCGTGTTAAAGGAGGTAAAGGAGTTGCCTTGATTAATCAGATCTTGATAATTAGTTGGTTTGATCCAAAGAGATGGGTTGGTTTTGGTTTTTGTAGTTCAAGTAACAGATGCTTGCTATATCACCCTTGGAGTTTGCAAACTCAATGATAGGTGTACTGAAAGGGGCAATTGGCACAGAGGATAACAACAGGAAGACATAGGAGTTGAGGATTGGCTGGAATGGAAAACTCTAAGTAACAGATGCTTGCTATATCACCCTAGGAGATTGGAAACTCAATGATCGTTGTATTGACCTATTTGCAAATGCACATGGATTTAAGGTAAAGAGTAAGGGAGTATTGCTTAGTTAAATTGTGATTCTGATAAAAAAATGATTAACGAGGTTTTTCCAACCTCGGGCGACCGGCCCGTCTCACGGAAGTTTCCCATCGGCCTCCAGGGTAAATTGTGATTCTGAGTATTTTGATTAGGTTGGTAATTAATCAATGTAGCTAATAAGATGGAATAGTCTAAATGGTTATGCTAATTGGATGAGGGTAAACCTTGTATTAGATTAGGTTAGGTTGGAAATGGACGGTTAGATGAGATTTATTAGTTGCCCTTTAACCGTGGTGAAAGAAGTTATTGGAATAATGGAATAGTTAAGTAATTAATTAGTTGATTAATTAATAATTAAAGGATAAGGCTTAGTTTAATGGTTAAGGTTTAGGCCAAATTTGAAATTTGTTCTTTAGGCTAAATTGGGAATTGTGGTAAGGTGATTAATTTGAGTTTGTAATGGTGAGTTAGATCTTGGATTAGGGTTTAATTAAATGAAATTATTTGAAATGGATCTAATTATATGTTGTAAGTAGTTAGCTATTTTAATTACTTGTATAAATAGCTAAATTTAATCCTTGACACAGGATCTTGACTTTGGACTCACACGGTTGATCGTGGGAGATTCTCTTCTCGTATACGTTTTACATAAAAGGCGAGTACCTTCTGATTTATCTCTGTAGATATTTTAGATTTCTATGTATGGTTCCCTGTATGGATAGTAGTAGGATTTACCTTTATCTGCCTCTTAGTTATCCTGCTTGGTACTTACTGCTTGACCCTTTGACATGCTCGAATTTATTTTCCATACAGTCTCTATGATTGATATTCTGATTCTGGAGAGCATTCATGTTTACCGATACCTTGCATTTTTGCATGTCTAGTAGGTTATTTCTATACCATGATTTATGGTTCGGACCCGTGCATACCTTTTGAGATTATTGGATGTGTGTCAGTGTCATGCACCATCTTTACATTATTGCATAACTAGCGATCTCTGGGCTCCCCTGTGGTTTAGACTGGTCGTCAGTCATATCAGGATCTGCACACACTACCACTCATGGATTAGTAGTACTATCAGGAGGGTATGTGCAGTTGCCCTATCAAGGCTAGGCTCGGCCGCTCACAGGTAAGTTTCACAGTGTAGTAGCAGACAAGGATCCCTTCTCTTTCCCGTGATATGAGGAGATGAGAGTGGTGCTCCCTCATATGATTTGGGGTAGGACGGGTGTGACTTCCACCAGCATCCTGTCTACTTGGTCACTTAGGAGCAATGATGGCAGAGTGCGTACAATTGTCATAGCCCTACCCACTTGACCTCACCCATGATTGGTGACGGTGGCTGACTGGTGTCAGGGGTGATCATGTCATTGCATCATGTGCACGATTGCATAATTTGCATTGTTTGTGTTTGCTGCACTTGTTTGAGTTATGCTTGTTGCATTTGAATGAGATACACATACATGAGGGACGTGCTTTGTTTTTGGTCTGGCGACCAATCAGGTTCGGGGGTTTGTGACCATTATACTCCGTAGGTGAATTTCATATGGGTATATTTTGCATGTAGTGTATCGATCATATATTCTGATTTTCCCTTTTGTGACTGTCTCTGTTTGCTTCTATTCTACTATTGTATAACCTTTTTACTACCATACATATCTATCTGATTATATACCGCGGAGTCCCTCTGGACTTATAATCGTTTGCTTGTTTTTCCTTTTTAGGATGACGTCGCCAGGAGAGCCCGGTAGCTAGTCCCGGTCCTGTTGATATCGTACTATCTTTATTTTGTCCATATTTTTATTTTGGTTATGGTTGGATGTATTTCTCATTTAGGTATGTTGGTAGACATGTCATCCAGTGTTATGATACTCTTTTTGATAGTATTTACGGTTACTTATTTCTTTATTATATTATAGTCTAATCATATATCAGTGTGGAGGCTGTGGAGGCTATATTGTGTATGTATTGGTTTGAGATTGTCTGTCGTACAGGGGAGATACTGTCTGATTTTTGTCGGACATGTAACCCCTCGGGGCGTGACAATATTGTTGAGGCAATCTGTGGTCCGGATGACCAAGTGTTTTGATGTTTGGGCAAAGGGTTTAAGTTAGGTTTACCCTTGTGTTCTTATATGTGTATGTTGAGTGTGCAGGTTGTACATGTTACACATATGGACTTGACTGGACAGCCTCGGTACGGTGAAGGATGGCATGGAGGCAAGTTGGAGGCTTGCGTACGCATCCGAGGGACTTTGGACAGCAGGGACGATGAGCTGATGAGCGCAGACTTCGAGACATGCGTGAAGGATGGCATGGAGTCAAGTTGGAGGCTTGCGTGCATCCGAGGGATGAGAGCCAAAGATGAAGAGGGCGCGACGGCAACAGTCGAGACTGCGGAGGAGGAGTCAATCGAGTCGTGAGGATACAAGTGCTATGTGAATGTACTCAGAAAGGGTTTCAGCTAGGGACCAGTCGACTGCCCTGGGAGCAGTCGACTGGTAGGTGGCTGGTGAGTTGGCTGAGAATTCGAATATTGGGGTGCAATGGTCGAATTTCAGTGGCACCAGTCGACTGCCCTGGGAGCAGTCGACTGGTGGCGAGGGTTTCAGCCCGAGTCCTATTTAAAGAGGACTTCGTGGTGGCTGAGATTTTTGACGAATCTTGTCTTGGTCAAAGGAAAGATAGTAGTCTTTGTGCTCAGATCTTCAAAAGGTGTTGTGGTGAGGTTTCTCCACCCACAAGGAGCGACAGAGCTAGCTGGAGGTTATTCGGGGAGTGATCCACCTACGGATTCTTGGATTAGTCACCTGTCCGGGGTGGATACCAAGTAAATTTTCATTGTTAGCATTGGTTAGTTTTGTCTTATTGTTTTTATTGTATATTCCGCTGCGCAAACTAACTGTGTAGGGAGAAGAGATTCGAAAATCGCTATTCACCCCCCTCTAGTGGACACAATTGATCTATCAATTGGTATCAGAGCGAAGAACCGCTCTTGATCGGACTAACCGCCGAGGGAGCACACGCTAGAGGAAGAACGACATGGAAGATAAATTGGGTGAAGATATCTATACTCCACCGCCCTACGACAATGAGGATTTCGGCTATTGGAAAGCGAGAATGGAAACTTGGTTCGGGATGGAGTGGGCATGTCGAATTGCACTTGAAGAGCCATATGAGATTCTAAAGGATAAGCACGGGAAGAGGCTTAGGCCTAGATATTGGAATCAAGAGCAACAAGACCAATCCAAGGCGAATAAGAAGGTAATTGAAGTATTGATTAATATTTTGCCTAACAACATCTTGAGTGATGTAGGAAAATATTCAAATGCACATGAGCTATGGAAAAAGGTGGTCGAATTCCATGAAAATTCTACACGAGTCCAACTAATAGAAGATCCCAATGAAGTGAGCTCCATGATTCAAGAAGAGCAGAAAATTGAGTCATCTACATCTTCAAGTGAGGGAGAGAGTGAAAGATCATCAACCTCCTCAAGAGAAGAAGAGGAGGTATCGATTTCAAAAATTGAGGGGGAGGAGAGACCCTTAATCATACAAGAACAAGAAGAAGCCTCTACCTCCACCAAAGCTAAATTGAAAGAGCACATCACATGTTTTGGTTGCAACGAAAAGGGGCACTACAAGGACAAGTGCCCAAAAGGTAAAAAGGAGGTAAAATCAAAACCCATGTCAAGTTCCCTTAAATCTAACGTGGGTTGTAGGATTGGAGGAGCCCAAGAAAAGAAAAAGAAGATTACATGCTTCACATGTGGAAAATTGGAGCATTACCACACCAAGTGCCCTAGAAAAGGTGAGCTAAAGAAAATGGAGCATTGAGGAGATGGAAGAAAGAGAAAGGAAGAAGAGAAGAAGTCTACATCAAGGAGGAACTCCAAAGGTAAGGAAGGTAACTCCTAACCTTAAGCCAAAATGTAATTCAATTTCAAGTTCCTCCTTGCATATTAAAAATCATGTTAATCATTCATCCATGCATGCTAGGATTAATGAAAATTGCCTACTTGTGCATAATTTTGGATTTAGATATAATGATAATACTAGAACAAGGTAGATCAAAACCCTTGAAAAAGCATGCATAATGATAGACCCAAGACCTCTAGACATAAGGATCATGGTACTAATCCCAAGAAGGGAAGGAATGTGCCTAGGAAAATGGGTAGTTCTAGGAATGTCCAAAGTGGACATATGGACTACAAGGTTAAAGGTCTAGAAAGGGAAAATCAAGCCTTGAGGGCAAGGCTTGACAAACTCGAAAAGACCCTAGAAAGATTCAAGGTTGGATCTAAGGGTTTGGATATTGTGTTGGGTAGCTTAAACCCAACTATGATAGATCGGGTTTGGGATACTAGTCTAAGACCTTCAAGGCCAACAAAAAGAAGTATGTTGGGGAAGCATATAATCTTGGCAAGAAGGAAAAGACCAAAAATGACAAGGGAATGCCATTTGAGGGTAGAAGGAATAACTTAACCGAAGACAAAATGTCCAAGGTTAAGAAGGTTAGATTTGTAGGCCAAGAGTCACCGGGGGCACACCGGTGTACCCTAGTATGGATTGAGTCACCTAGGGAGGTGGCTAGGGCTCAGAGCTCAAGGGGGAGCTCTAGGAGTCTCTGGGGTCCATGGTAAATGGATCTCAATAGATTTTCTCCTAAGAAATTAGATGAAGCATGCCAAAGGGTTTGGAAGACTTGGGTAAGTCTTAATCGCAGGTTTTGTTACATTAAAAAGAGAATTTAAGGAAAAAAATGAAAATGAGGTTATAACTGATAAAATTAGGTTTTAATGTGTAAATACCATGTAATTCAGTGCTAGAAATGAATTATGATCAAGTATAAGAAGATACATTGAGGAGAAGTCAAAATTAGAACTTTTGGGAGAAGTTTTAATGATACACTTTAGGAGAAGTGGAGTTTCGTGCCAATCTTGGAATCTGGAGTACATTTGTTTGGAAACACATTTTTCCCAAGTAGACATTGACTCCACAAATCTCCTCACGAAATTTCAGACTTTTTGAAGATTTGTGGAATTATCTAGGCATTACTGAAATTGGGCTGAAAACCTAAAATTCAGGTATCAGTCGACTGCCCTGGGGGCAGTCGACTGGTCTTAGCCCAGAATCATTCTGTGAGTTTTGGGAGTCGGGCAGTCGACTCATCCATTAGGTTTCCGAAGAAAAGGCCTATTAAATGATAAGAAATTACAAGATTGAAATCATAGGAAAGTGCTATCTTGTGAGACTTTATGTCATGATTTGATATTATATGTGTTGAAAGTCATTAGATGATGCTAAATGATAAGCTTATGGTGAATGAAAGGATATAGAGGTTTTCCATAAGGTATCTAGGACTAAGAAATAAGGAAGGGAGAGCTAAGGACAGTTCCATGTGTGAAAATATAATGGTTAGCCTTGGTAGAAACATGGAATTACAAATGAATTTCATAGTTGATACGAAATGCCAAAATTTTTAGAAAATTAGGTATGTACCAAAAGTCAAGCACACTTGATATCTTCTTGAAATCATATTTTTCTAGGATAGGGTATATCCTAACAAGTGTGTTTGCAAATTTTTAGACTTTCTCAAGGTTTTGTTGAGTTCTTATTGACACTAGGGATAAGGTTGCTTGGGGGGCAATCCTTTAATGGTGTCAAAGGGAGAAGAATTTGGTTGTTAGGTTGGGTAGAATCTAACTTGGTGTTAGGGTGTTAAGTTGGGTAGAACTTCACCTAGGAAAATTAAAAATTGGGAGAAGGCATAGGTTAAGGGGGAGGTTGCCTCCTTGGTTGCCTTAATTTTCATAAGGAATTTTTGGGTTTTGTGCCAAATTTGGGAATGGTGATAGATACATGTTGGATGTATTTTTCCTAAATAGGTATGAGTACCACAAAGTTCACCACAAAATTTGGGATTTTTGGAGATTTGTGAAATTTCTGGCGAATTTCTGAATTTGGCCGGAAAACTGATATTCAGAGTATCAGTCGACTGCCATGGGGGCACTCGACTGCCAAGGGCTGATTTGTGTATCAGCAGCTGGTTTGGTGTCCAAATGGTGTAAAACAAGTGTATGGGGGGGTTAGTACACTATGTTTAGGACCAATAGGGATTAAAAGAACCGATAATTGGGATATTATTGGGGTCTTTTTGATGTTGGCAAAGGGGGAGAAGTGTTGGGTTTAAGTGGAAAACCAAACACGCCTTTGCGGGAAACCCTAGGTTTAGGGGGAGCTGAGATTAAGGTGGAGCAAGATTGCTCCATTCTTGGCGTAAGGGGAACCTTGGAGAGGTTCTTAAAAAGCCTTTGTACGTTCAATATAGGGGGAGCTTTGGAGAAGTTTTAAAAAGCACATTCAGGTGTGAAAATTCCTAACTTGGAAGTTAGGTGTGGAAAAGTCTTAGCTTGGAGGGCTAGGTGTGGAAAATTCCTAACTTGGGAAATTAGGTGTGGGAAAATTCCTAACTTAGAGGGTTAGGTGTAGGAAGCCTTGGGATAGGATCCATCCATGCATTGCATATGCATTGTTTTTGCTATTGACTACTATTTTGCTTTCCCTAACTTAAACGTATTGTCAAACATCAAAAAGGGGGAGATTGTTGAGGCAATCTGTGGTCCAGAGTGACCAAATGTTTTGATGTTTGGGCAAAGAGTTTAAGTTAGGTTTACCCATGTGTTCTTATATGTGTATGTTGAGTGTGCAGGTTGTACAGGTTACACATATGGACTTGACTGGACGACCTCGGTACGGTGAAGGATGGCATGGAGGCAAGCTGGAGGCTTGCGTGCGCATCCGAGGGACTTTGGACAGCAAGGACGATGAGCTGATGGACGCGGACTTCAAGGCATGCGCGAAGGATGGCATGGAGGCAAGCTGGAGGCTTGCGTGTATCCGAGGGACGGGAGCCGAAGATGAAGAGTGCGCGAAGGCAACAGTCGAGGCTGCGGAGGAGGAGTCAGTCGAGTCGTGACGATACGAGTGCTGTGTGAATGTACTCAGAAAGGGTTTGAGCTAGGGACCAGTCGACTGCCCTGAGAGCAGTCGACTGGTAGGTGGCTGGTGAGTTGGCTAAGAATTCAAACGTTGGGGGTGCAACGGTCGAATTTCAGTGGCACCAGTCGACTGTCCTGGGAGCAGTCGACTGGTGGCGAGGGTTTCAGCCCGAGTCCTATTTAAAGAGGACTTCGTGGTGGCTGAGATTTTTGACGAATCTTGTCTTGGTCAAAGGCAAGATAGTAGTCGTTGTGCTCAGGTCTTCAAAAGGTGTTGTGGTGAGGTTTCTCCACCCACAAGGAGCGACAGAGCTAGCTGGAGGTTATCCGGGGAGTGATCCACCTATGGATTCTTGGATTAGTCACCCGTCCGGGGTGGATACCAAGTAAATCTTCATTGTTAGCATTGGTTAGTTTTGTCTTATTATTTTTATTGTATATTCCGCTGCGCAAACTAACCGTGTAGGGAGAAGAGATTCGAAAATCGCTATTCACCCCCCCTCTAGCGGACACAATCGATCTATCAAATATGATCATGTCTCCAAACTTTATTATGATGTATTATATTTTTTTTTGTAGATACTATTATGGCACAACAACAACAAGAGCAGTAGTCAGGTTAGTAGCTAGTAGCACTACGTGGCTACAAGGTTCTGAAAATTATTCGAGAATCATAAGTATTTTTTATTATTAGTAATTTATGTTCAAATTTGATTTTAGTTATAGTATATTTTATTAATTTTTAAGCAGATTCACTCCGGATGGTCACTAATAACCGTTTTAGTCGTGTTACGGTTTCAAATACAATTAAAATATCGAACTCCTCTAAACTAATGTAGTATAGAGTAACTCGAGTCGTCTCTCTCAAGGAATGTAATGATGGGTTAATAATCCTAGGATTCTGAGTTATTGCTTTTGGATTTTGGATATTAAACTGGGGTTTGGATTTGAAAACTAAGACTACGAAATGAAACAGCAGAGCACGTATGAAATCTAATCCTAATTAATGAAAGACAATGCGAGTAAAGAGGATCTAATCTAATCTAAACTATACTTGCAAGGAAATGAAAAGCAACCTAAAGTAAGCATTTAGGGAACTAGAGCACAAATGAAACCTAACCTAATTGCATCAAACTGAAAGACAACTATAAGAAAACATAAAGCGATCAAACTAACGAAACATTGCAAGAATCTAAGATAAGTAAAATTCAAATTAGAATCCAACTAATAGAAGAGACAATTCATCAAACATATGGTAGGCATGAAAGAATTCAATCACAGTATATGCAATCCAAACATGGGGAATCAAGCATCAATACAAGCATTCATCCATCAATACAAACATCAAACTAGATCAAATGTTCACGCCAAAACATCAAAGGAAAAGGGAAAACTGCTGTTCAGATCTGAAAACTATTGCTGCCGAAATTGGATGAAGGAGAAGAAGCTGCGGCTGTCGCATCTAATGAAGGGTTGCTGCCGCATCTGATGAAGGCTGCCGCATCTGATGAAGGCTTCCCCTAGGGTTTTGAGGTGGAAGAAAATAGCCGGAGGTGGTGGAGGAAGTGGAGAGAAAGGTCGCCCCTAGGGTTTGCGTCTGTCAGGGTGGAGAAGAGAAGTCGCGTGAGGGTAGATGACCGGAGGGTTTGGAGAAGGTCCGGCTGACAGCGGTGAAGGAGAAGAGGAAGTCGCCGGCCGAAGGGGGAGAGGAGAAGTGGGAGTCGGGAGAAGATGGATGTCGAGTGGATCATGATCGGTTGCGGCGTGTGTGTCCAACTTTGTGTGTGGAGATGAGTTCGGGCAGATGTGTGCGCGTGGGTTCACTTCCATTCGGTTCAGCCTTTTTGGTTCAACCCAGCAGCTCGGTTCAGCCTTAGCCCACAGCTCAGTTCAGACCTGGGTTCAGCCACAGCTCAGCCTAGTTCAGACCTGTCCAGTCCAGTCCAGTCCTTTCTTGGGTCCAAATTGGATTGGCTGAATCGAACCATCTTCATTTGAATTGAACCAAGCCTTGGTCCAAGATCCAATCTTTAATTTCCTACAAAAATCATGAAATAATACTAAAATTTAGAGGAAATTATAATGAGCTCCAAAAATAAATCCTACTCGTAAAATATGATATAAACATGGTTTAAGCGTACGAGAGGGTAAAAAAATGCTAAATAAATGAGCAAATAAAATGTCATAAAATGCTAGTTATCACACCCTCACACTTAATTCTTGCACGTCTCGAGCAAGTAAACAAAACTAAAAGAAAAGAAAATATCTCCCAAACATTACATCCCCTATCGATACTTTAAAAATAATAAAAGAAGGGTACTTAGGATCATCAAGTCTCAAGAATCCATGTATTTATGGTTCCAAATCTCACATAAGTCAAAAGCATGGTAATTTCAATCAACGTGAATAAACTAAGCATGACAAAAAACCTCACAAGATAGATATATGCACTGATGCTAACAAAAATAACAGATATGAAAGTGGAGTTCTCTCAAAGCATTCAAGACATTGCACTACCATATGCTTGCTTATTTTCTACTTCTCCACTACTATAGCATAAGTACACAAATCAAGAGGACTTTTCAATGAATAATGATGAAACCATGTGCTAACAAGAGAACAAGAAGGGTAGATAACAAAAGAGATCACAAAGAATATGAGAGCATTAGGGTAATCAATATGATGTATACAATCAAACCATATGCCAAAATAAAAACTCAACCAAACATCCAAACTCAAAATTCTCCTTGCACATTCTCAATGCAATACACAACAACCACTTAAAACATCTCTAAAAATGCATGTATGTATTAACAACGTAACTTTTGAATTTCTCTCAACAATGATATCAAAAGAGTATGCATCAAGAAAATATTCCTTCCTGCTATTCATAACTAACAAAATCCCAAATGCTTGAGAATTTTTTTTCTCTTTCATTTTTTTTCTTTTTTCCACTTTTTTTTCTTTCACTTTTTTTTCATTTCTCATTTTTTTTCAGAGAGAGATTTTTTTTCAACAAGCATTCGTCCATACACACTTATCTTTCCCCCACACTTAAAACTTGCCTCAGACAATGTAACAAAGCATGATAACATCTAAAACTCACAATAATAGAGGCTGATAATAGACAAATAAAAATGTACTCATCATGCAATCACCCTATGCTCTTATGCTCAAGGGAAGAATAAGATAATAAAGATATGACAGTGAGAATATAATAACAATGAAAAGATCTGACAAAGGAAAGGCAATGATACATGAAAGCAATGGGTGAAATGCTCACCAGTAATAGTAGCAAAGTAGAGGGAAAACAAAGACATCAACAAGAAAGTTTGCCTCCGTCATATTCATGTAAGCTTATGCTATTGTAATTTCAAAAAGAATCAAAGCAAGTTCTAGAGTGTCGAGTATCACAAATGCTATCACACATAAGAGAATTAAGGATAGGCATGTCAATGTACTCACTAGGTGAACAATAAAATGTCATGCTTAATCTAACAAGATAGAGTCCATCACCACAACAAATGACTAAAAGCAATTAATGTCCCCAAGCATACCAAAGAAACCAAAACTCAATAGTCAGACTTAACCATCTTTTATGATTCTCAAAGCATAATAAAGGAACATGTAGAGAGGTACAACTGGAAATCAAGCAAGATTTATTTAAGACCAAACAAAATGCAGAATGCAGAAGCAAAGTATGAATGCAAAGTATGGAAGCAAACAAACATGCAAGTATAAACATTAAGAAAAATGAGAAAAGGAAAGAAAAGGAACAAACTCCCCTTTATTCCTAGCGGTTGGAGTCGATTTAAGAGTAACATCCATCCCGGTGATGGTGGGGTTTGGGTAGTCGAGAGAGCATTCTTCATGTGATATATGTCATAGTGCACTGCTCCCCCACACTTCGACTTTACATAAGTGTGTTCCGGTGGTCGAGGCGATTCAGGTACAAAATCCACTCTTGGGGTAAATACTTACAAGTCAAAGTGAATTCGACCCCTCCCACTGCATGCTCCTTCGAAGTCCTTCCGGAAGGTTGTAGGCTATTAAGTTTCAGTACCCATTCTAGAAGCCTACGGGATCCTGCAAAACCATGTAGAGAAAATACCTCTCGCACGCATGCAGGGTAAGAAAAGAGTGAAATATATACCACCTCTACATAAAAAGAATCAAGATATGCGTCACATCCTACGAAATCAATTTTCGGTACCTCAATAAATTTATCACAATTATTTTCCACAAATGATGTATCAAGACATGCATCACAACCAATAAATGTATCAAAAATTTCACCACAACCAACAAAGTCAACACTGGGTACATCCATGAATTTTTCACAATCAAGCTCAATACAAGATGAATCAAGAGATGTATCATAACTAATAATAGGTACCTCCCTGAAATTTTCCAAAGAAATAGGAGAAATACTTACCTGATCGTGCTGAAGAATACCTGGAAGTTCTACAAGAATGGATGTAGCTATGACCTCCTCTTGGTCAGGTGCATGCTCCACTTCAGGTTCAGGTTCTGGTGGACATTCAACTAACTTAGGTGATTCTTGGGTTCTTGCTTCCACTATGCAAGTCCCTACACATTCATACTGATTCTCTGAATCTTCTAATGCATCAGTCAGTGGTGGTGGTCCCTGGGGCTCAGTACAATCCCCTACACCTATAGATTCATCTGCAATGCATTCTTTATCAACCATATCTGCAACAACCATATTAGAAAAATTAGGACCATCAATGACAATATCATCACAAAATAAAAGATGAGAAAGGTCCTGTGGAGCTTCAGAAATGAGTTTAAGGCTGTCACAAGCTTTTCCATCCATCTCCTCCACTGCCTCTATAGATAATGACTGCCCAGTAGGTATGGGTGGTCCCTGGGGCTTAGTACAATCCCCTACACTCTCAAACCTATCCTCTGAAGGCATCTCAATCAATATAGGTGATCCCTGGGGCTTAGTGCAATCCCCTACACCTATAGAATCATCTGCAACAAAAAATGAGTCAGATACAGTCTTCAAATCTTCAGCCTCCCCTGTAGCTAATACCTCCTCTGAATCTCCCTGATGCTGCTGAAATGAAGCGTTATATTGCGGAAAATCCTTCTCAAATTGCTGAAGCTAAGCACTAATCTGAGTGCTAATCTGAGTGCTCAACTGCTGAAAATGCCTCTCTTGATGTTGCTGCAATTGATTGAGAAGTGGCTCCAAAGTGAGTGCAAACTCGGGTTGGTCTTGAAATATAGCATAAGGTTGCTGAAAATCACGAGTAGGTTGTGAATTCTGAAAATCAAATAGTTGGGGCTGATCAAATGAATAATTGGGCTGCTGAAATTGTTGAAAATCAGTTTCGCAACTTGGTGGAGGTTGCTGAAAATTGTGACTCTGAAAAAGCTGATCTGCTTGCTGAAAGTGTTGGTTGAAAGGTTGAAAATTCTGGGGCTGTGAAGATGGAAAATCTTGCTGAAAAGTCTGGAATGGTGGCTGATAAATTTGCTGTGAATGTGACCATCCCTGCTGATCATAATTGAATGGTTGTTGGAAATCTTGGAAATTCTGCTGAAACTGCTGTTGTGGCTGTTGAAATGGTTGAAAATCTTGCTGAAAATTTGGATTGTACCCTTGCTAAAAATTCTGAAATGGTGGTTGAAATTGTTGTGGTGGTTGATTGAAATGTTGGCTTTGCTGAAAATCTGAATAGGGTTGCTGAAATTCTTGAAAAGGCTGAGATTGTGGCTGCCCTTGCTGAAATTGATCATCTGGTTGTTGAAAATCTGAATAGTACTGTTGAAAATCCTGGTTCTGTTGCTGAAATTGTTGACACGGCTGCTGGTAAGTAGATGGATAAGCGTGCTTAAACATACATTTTAACTCCATCAAAAATTTGATCTCTAACTGTTCATTTGAAGACATTTTGAACCTGCAGCCCTATCACAAAACAAACAAAATGGCAGCACCCGTATACAAAAGGATAAAGCAAATAAGAATAGAATCAAATCCTAAAATTATCAAACACCACTACACTCCCCGGCAACGGCGCCAAATTTGATAACCATTTTAGTCGTGTTACGGTTTCAAATACAATTAAAATATCGAACTCCTCTAAACTAATGTAGTATAGAGTAACTCGAGTTGTCTCTCTCAAGGAATGTAATGATGGGTTAATAATCCTAGGATTCTGAGTTATTGCTTTTGGATTTTGGATATTAAACTGCGGTTTGGATTTGAAAACTAAGACTACGAAATGAAACAGCAGAGCACGTATGAAATCTAATCCTAATTAATGAAAGACAATGCGAGTAAAGAGGATCTAATCTAATCTAATCTAGACTTGCAAGGAAATGAAAAGCAACCTAAAGTAAGCATTTAGGGAACTAGAGCACAAATGAAACCTAACCTAATTGCATCAAACTGAAAGACAACTATAAGAAAACATAAAGCGATCAAACTAACGAAACATTGCAAGAATCTAAGATAAGGAAAATTCAAATTAGAATCCAACTAATGGAAGAGACAATTCATCAAACATATGGTAGGCATGAAAGAATTCAATCACAGTATATGCAATCCAAACATGGGGAATCAAGCATCAATACAAGCATTCATCCATCAATACAAACATCAAACTAGATCAAATGTTCACGCCAAAACATCAAAGGAAAAGGGAAAACTGCTGTTCAGATCTGAAAACTGTTGCTGCCGAGATTGGATGAAGGAGAAGAAGCTGCGGCTGCCGCATCTAATGAAGGGTTGCTGCCGCATCTGATGAAGGCTGCTGCATCCGATGACGGCTTCCCCTAGGGTTTTGAGGTGGAAGAAAATAGCCGGAGGTGGTGGAGGAAGTGGAGAGAAAGGTCGCCCCTAGGGTTTGCGTCTATCAGGGTGGAGAAGAGAAGTCGCGTGAGGGTAGATGACCGGAGGAATTGGAGAAGGTCCGGTCGGCAGCGGTGAAGGAGAAGAGGAAGTCGTCGGCCGAAGGGGGAGAGGAGAAGTGGGAGTCGGGAGAAGATGGATGTCGAGTGGATCATGATCGGTTGCGGCGTGTGTGTCCAACTTTGTGTGTGGAGATGAGTTCGGGCAGATGTGTGCGCGTGGGTTCACTTCCATTCGGTTCAGCTTTTTTGGTTCAACCCAGCAGCTCGGTTCAGCCTCAGCCCACAGCTCAGTTCAGACCTGGGTTCAGCCACAGCTCAGCCTAGTTCAGACCTGTCCAGTCCAGTCTAGTCCCTTCTTGGGTCCAAATTGGGTTGGCTGAATCGAACCATCTTCATTTGAATTGAACCAAGCCTTGGTCCAAGATCCAATCTTTAATTCCCTACAAAAATCATGAAATAATACCAAAATTTAGAGAAAATTATAATGAGCACCAAAAATAAATCCTACTCGTAAAATATGATATAAACATGGTTTAAGCGTACGAGAGGGTAAAAAAATTGCTAAGTAAATGAGCAAATAAAATATCATAAAATGCTAGTTATCAGTCACCGAGTGTCCTCGAATATCATCGAAAAATTTAAAGAAAGAATATGCGTTGTTGGTCTAACATCGAGACATGTAGATAAGGAGATGAAGATATTTTACTATAATGAATTTGTGGTAAGTATATTTAATATATTTACTATTCTAAAATTTAATAAATTGATTTTAATAATTTGCATTGCAGAAAAAATATAACACTGAGGATTAGTTGATAGCCACTAAGGAGCAAAGGAGAGCGGAGGAGCAGAGGAGAGCGGAGGAGGATAGGAGGAGACCGGAGGACGATCGGAGGAGAGCGGAGGAGGATCAGAAGAGAGAGGCCAGTCATAAAGCTTTCATAAAAAAAATGATTAACGAGGTTTTTTCAACCTTGGACGATCGGTCCGGCCTCACGAAAATTTGCCACCGGCCGCCAGGGTAAATCGGAAAGCGCTCGCAGTGGGCGGTCTAGAAGCCCAGTGTCTCAGGATTCGCGCCCCATTTGGAGGAATCACAAAGCTTTCATGGACCATATCATGACGATCATAGCTACTTTCACCCCTTCAACACAAACACAACACGGTTTTGAGTCACAGGAGATTCAAGACCCAACAGACGGTGGCGAGTAGATTTTTTCTGAGGTATGTTAAATTATAACATGTGTTTTATTAAAATCATGTAAAATTTATTTATTCTGTAATTATATTCTAATCTATTATATTTTTGGCTTTCAGGAAAAATTAGCAAGTTCATGGAAGATAAATTGAGGTGGTCCAGGTGGGCATTTTTATGGAATTTTTTCTTCTTTTGGTAAGGTGTCCTTAATTTTTTTTTTGTTGTGGTCATATTTGTTCTCCAATATTTCACTATGGGATCTTTCTTAGTGGATGATATGTGTTGAGTTTTGTTTGAATTTTGCAGTTTAGAATCTTTTGGCTAGGAATTGATCCAAGCAGTAGGCTGCATATGTCTAGAGATAAGACAGATGCTATTGAAAGTAGTAGTCAATCATTTTTTTCATAGAGAAGAATGTCACGTCTACTTTAATTATGGATTCCCTGTATAATGGACTGAAAGCTCTGGAGTTCCAGTGCGAGAACTTGAAATGCAAAGATAAATCAATGGATTTAGAAGAATTATCAGCACCTGTGATTGATGAAGATATGTCTGTGTTGGCTGATGATATACTTTTGTTGATGAAAAGAGTGGTATCTAACTTTTTGCCTCATCAGTCTTTGCCCCTAAAAGATGATAAATGTCTGCTGAACCATAAAACGGTACGTCTATTTGTATGTCATGGCAGGAGAGAGTACTTTTGATGCTATGTCTAATGCATGGTTTCATCTGTTAGTCTGGATCGGATGTGCGATCAAAATTTTGTTTCATCTGTTGCTCTCATCCAATGCACAACACTCATTTTGTTCTTATTATTATTTGTATTTTATTAACTAGTTGCTTCAAAATTTTAGTCCAATCATTTTAGTTGTTGTATTATTATATTTTGAAAGGTAAACAACTTAACTATTAGAGGATTATAGGACTAAAACTCGTGACTTGATCTCTGCACACATTGAAGAAGTGTGATGAAGCATGCCATGTGTTAGCATGATGCAATCATTCTGGCCAAAGATCAGAACTCTAGCTGGAATAATATTTCTCTTATATAAGTTTATTGTTTTTGTGTCATGGGCATGATTTCCTGTCATATGTTTGAAGTCTTGTTTTCTCCTTTTGGTGGCATATATTTGAAGTAGTGATGGTAAAATACATCTCTCATACCTCTAATCTCTAAATATTTTAATCGACTGGCATATGTAGGAAGGGAATTCTGGAGATGAGGCAACTAGGAATTCCATTGAGCGTGATGAAAGGCGACTTATGGAGCTGGGTCGGAGGACTATTGAAATTTTGTATTAGTGCACATTTTTAGGCAATTTGTCATTTGAATGTCAGCCATAATTTTTACAAAAATTCACTGTTATTTCAGCATATTATAAAATGGTTATGCATTTAGGCAGAGTAAAGAGGCCATGCAGCCACAGTAGACTTCTGACCTAGGAACTCTCCCTTATGGTGCATTTCTAATGACCGAGTCCTTGATTGAAAGGAAATACCCTTTTTAAATCAGCTTAAAACAGATTATTTTGCTAGAACCATACCAAGATTACCTTTCCCTTTTGAATCCTCATTTCTTATATTCTGTCAACAGTAGAGTTGAAGTTTCCTTCAAGGAGGCTATTGCTCTTAAGAGACAGGAGGAAGCTGCTTTCCTAGGTGAAAACGATTTCAAATCAAAGCGTGGTGCTGCTGAGAAGGAAAAACGTGCAAAAAAGAAACAGGTTCTCTATTAGATATTAATTAAAACATTTCATTTGTTATGACAATGATATTTGTCTATGACATTTATATCAATATTTGCATCTAGACCACTGTTGCAATGGTTGTGAACCCTTACAGACTTCTACTTGTACACTGTTACAGATTACATATCATCTACTTGTACACTGAAAGTGTGTTAAGTTGTTATCTAGACATTTGTGATTCCAATTTAATTATGATATATTTTATAGGCATTTATTCTTGAAATAAGATATATAATTATGAGATGTTAAATTTCTAAATTATTCATCATTAATATTTTTTATTTATTTTAATCATCGATAAAAAAATTTGTATAAGATCAGATTTTTAGATTCGATTATCTGATTCATTATTTTTAATTAATCCATTTAATTTTCGATGAATTAATCGATTGAATTCCTATATAAGTTTAGGATATTTTGCAATCAATAATAACACTAATAATACGAATTGGATTAATTCTACCTATTTTTTTTAATTTCCGACAGAATACCGACAGAAATTTGGGTTCCGTCGGTGATGTGTCAACCCAAATTTTCGATAGTTTTCGATGGAATAACCATTTCTGTCGGTAATTATAGACGAAAATGGAGATTCCGTCGGTAACTACCCATGGAAATTGAGATTCCGTTGGTAATTACCGACGGAAATTGAGATTCCGTCAGTAAATATATTTACCGACGGACTAACATTTCCGTCGAAAATATTATCCCGATAATTAATATACTAACTTTTTTCCCCCGTCGTAGTTCCGTCGGTAAGGAGCATTCCCGATCGAATTCCGTCGATAAATTCCGTCGGTAATGGCAAGATTTTTTGTAGTGGGTTTCTGTGATTGTTTAGGTTTGGGTTTGATTTAGTGTTCGGAATCCGGTGTACATGGATTTTCTGTGGTTGTAGGATTAAAGAGGATTAATCAGAGGAAGAGATCGCGCATGATTCCACGAATTGGTGGTTGATCGGTTAGAGTTGGGCAGTGGAGTATTTCTGCGTGCTATCAGAGGTAAGTTTTGATACTATCAGTATTGATCTTGGATGGTGTCTAGGTCTTTAGTCGTGTTGTTCTTCATGAATCAGAATTCTGATATGGGTTTTGCTTGATCTTGTTGTTGTCGTGAGCTACTCAGGGTTAGCATCTATTTCAACAAGATCAGTAGATATGGGAGTTAGTTTGGTGTTGGATTGGATAATTGGAACGTTCCTTGATGTTCTCTTACTGCCGTGAGTCCTTAGCTTTTGTACTGTTACTTTTTGAAGCTTAGTTTAAGGGGATGAAGAGGGCAATGTCGTGTGATACCATGTAGGTGTTGTTTAACATAGGAAGGGGATCATCTGATGATGTTTTTATTTTAGAGTCAAACTGTGTGTTGGTTGTGTGCCAATGAAGAGGTTACTTGGGTTACGAATTTGGATGCAAATCGTAGAAGGTAAACAGTGGGTTGTTGGAATGCTTTGTTGTTTAGTTATTGTCGGTTTTGATGTTCGTGATGTAGGTTGTGATGTATAAGTTTGATAGTTTCTATTATTAAACGGATGTTGAATTACGGTTAGACTCAAATTATTTTTAGTAGTTAATTTAGTTATTTTATTGATTTTATAAATAACTAAATTATGTCTTTGGTACAAGACTTTGATTTGATACGAGCACCTATACGTGAGGATTACTTGGATATATTATATAAATAAGGCGGGTACTTCTCCTTTGTGTTCTTGTAGTTCATTTACCTTAAACGCCTGACTTTTTATGTCGATGTAGAACTGCTTGACCTTGTTCTTTGTTGTTGGTTATTTTAATATCGTCGTTGATACTTTTCTTGCTTGGTCTTCGAGTTTAATCAAAAATTTTGTCTGTACAGTCTCTCATTGATTTTCTATTCTGTAAAGTACCACTTGTACGTGAGTACTTAGATGTTCATTAAACACCAATAGGATGGTTGGCATTAGAGACACCCTACTAGTAGTTTAGTTGCATATTCGTTGCTTTCTGGTTGCTTTTTGGTATTTATTGCTTTTGTCGTTGCATCGTTGTTATTCGGTTGTGTGTGCATATTGGTATCATGCACCATACCTGTACCGTTGCATACTGACGACTGTTGGCTTCCATATGGTTAAGTTGTCATCAGTCATTTAGTTGCTTTGCCACTCAACCACTTGTTGTGGATGGTTGTTAGAGTACGAGCAACCATCCTAGTAGGCAAGTAGTTGGCACCCTCACCGTTGTTTCTGAGGGATATCAGAGTTGTTGGTGGCTCCCCCTTTATCTCGGCGTTTTGGAGTAGTTGGTGTTGGAGCAATCTATGGTCCGGAGTGACCATGTGTTTTGATGTTTAGGCAAAAGGTTTAAGTTAGGTTCACCCTTGTATTTGATATATGTATGTGAGTGTGCAAGTTTGTAGGATACACATAGACTTAGCTGAACAGCTTCAGGTCCGGTGAAGGATGGCATGAGGAGACAAGCCGTGGGCTTGTATGCATCCAAAGGACCGTGGACAAAGCAAGAATGATGAGCCGAGGGAAGCGCACTTCGAGGCATACGCGAAGGATGGCATGAGGATGAGCCGCAGGTTCGTATGCATCCGAGGGACAAGAGTTAAAGTCGAAGAAGGCTTGAAGGCAACAGGTCAAGGCTGCTGGAAGCAGGAACGATGAGCCAAGGGAAGCGAACTTCGAGGCATACGCGAAGGATGACATGAGAACGAGCCGCGGGTTCGTATGCATCTAAGGGACGAGAGCCAGTGACGAAGAAGGCTTGAAGGCAACAGGTCGAGGCTGCTGGATGAAGGGTTAGCTGAGTTATAAGGGTCCGAATGCTGAGAGAATTGTACTCGGGAAGGGAACCCCTAGGTTTAGAGGTGGACCAGTCGACTGATGCTTGGATCAGCCGACTGATGAAGTGCACAAAAAGATCAATCGACTGATCTTAGATGTAGTCGACTGGTGTCGACTAGTATTCAAATGTTGAGTTGTAATATTTTTCAAATAATCATTACTTGATAATATCAAGATAACATTTTTGAAAAGTATTATTGATGAGCGTTCATTTAAATATCCACGACAATGATTTTAAAAACGTTGTCTATCAATTTTGAAAAATAGTTGTCGTTGATGTTTTCTTTTTCTCTAAGACCTGTATATATCGCCGATTTGAGCATCGATTCACATAATCCAAAAGCCTTCGGCGAAGTTGAGGTGGTGGATTTTTGAGCCCGATGACCAAAAGAAGGTTTAACCGTCATTTTAGCGGTCTGTTGATCCCGACTTCATAGATTTTTAGAAGAAGACAAACTACGGTTATTACTAGTATGGTGAGGCGTCTAGGGTCCAGGGAATTAATACTAACAGATCAGGATTTTATCCCCGTGTATAACTGGCGACTCTCGAATATATGACCTCGACTAAATTGGTCAGGCGTCTCACCATCCAATTTAACTTGTGGGAGATCGGATGTGTGTCTGTGTGAGAGAGAGAGAGAGAGAGAGAGAGAGAGAAGGAGGAGGTGCCCAGATAATGCAACTGTGGGTGGGTAAAAATTTAAAAAAAAATCAACCGAACCAATTGAAATTTGAAAATCGATTTGATTAATTTGAATTTTGATTTTTTTTAAATTCAGTTTGATTTTTGATTAAATCGGTTCGGTTTCGATTTTGAATTTGGTAATTCGGTTAAACTGAATAAACTGAATAAAAATATTAATTGAATTATTTTTTATTTAAAAATATAATTAATTAAATAAAATCGTGTTATTTTAATAAAAAATCGATTAAAATTTAAAATTTTGATTAATTCGGTTTAAAAATGAATTAATCGAAATTTTATTGGTTCAGTAAATTTGATTTTTTAAAAAATTTAGTCGATTCGATTGTTTAAAAAAAATCGATTAATTTAATTTTCGATTTATTCGATTCGGTAAGTTTAATTTTGATCGAATGATCAGCCCTGCATATAACTGTGTCGAGGAGACTTTTGGGTAGGAGTCTGAAAGTTATTTAACTCGAATTATTTTTCTATAAGGTGTGATTAGCTTAAACTTCTTTCATTTTTTTTCTCGTACCCGGACTAAAAAAATGGATGCTGAAGTGACCGATCTGATCTTACAGAAATTTCTTATTGGTTACCAAAATAAATCGAGAAGAGCTCACGATGGACAGTTTAGAAGCTCAGCATCCTAGGGTTCACGTCCCATTTGGAGAAAAAATTCTTGTAAAAAATATAACATAGCTGAGGATCGAACCATGGATGTCTGAGATAATTATTAGTTATCCTATCACTGCACTATAACCCGAAGACTCTCGTACTCGGACTAAGCACCCACTCAATACGGTTAATATGTGCATTGGAAATTCTTGTAGTTTATAGTTTAATATTATTTTAGATAATTTTTACTTATATAATTTAAAAATATTATTATTATCTATTAAACATTAAATTTAGAAACATGACTTCTATTTTTAAACACTTAAGCTTCTTACTAATTTTAAAAATTATTTTTATAAAAATCACTTTTAAATAATTAAGTCCGATAACCATTTGGTCCAAATTAAAATACGAGTCAACTCTTGTTACTTTAATACAATAAACCAGTTTAAATAAAATAAAATCTCAAATTGTATAATTTTTTCTTGGTCAATTTGTATTATTTTAATACAATAATCTAGTTTTAAATAAATAAAATGTCAAGTTGCATTATTTTCTCTTGTTGAGAAAGACATTTATAAACATAATATTTCAATATTAATTTTGAGGCCAACTAATTAAGTTGAATGTATGACAACTTTACTTTAAAATACACTATTTTTAATATATATATATATATATGATTTTGTTCTCCTGCGCGTCTCTTTATGCGCGACTCCCTCTCCTGACCGATCATGCACTAGCCTAATCGGTCATGCTGACCGATCAGGCCAGTGCCTCATGCGCGCACGAACAGACGCGCAGAAGATCAGATGTTAAAATACTAGAAATTGAGGGACCAAAATGCAAAATTTTGAAACTTAAGGACCTATGTCTAATAGGTCAAAAATCAGATGGGCAAATTGCAAAAAGACCAGCCATTAAATAATTTCCTTTCTCTTCCCAAAATCCGGCCGAATCCCTTGATTTTCGATTTCCTTGCCAAAAACCGTCGACTCCTCTCTTTTGTTCTCCGCGAGCCTAGGGCAGGGAAGTGCGATTTTTCTCCTTCCTCTTGTGGCGGATTGTGAGATCGGGCAGAGCGAGGTTTGCTTCTTCTTCCCCTTCTTTTTCTCCTCCTTCGTTCTTCGCTGATTGGACGCCCTCTCCTCCTTCCAGACGACGTTCACGGGCCGACCCCAAAACTCAGTTCCGCACTGTCTCCCTGCCATCGCGTGGAGTTGTTTCCCTTTTCGCTCACAGCCATAAGCGTCGGATCTAGGTAAGAATCAGTTCTTGAGCATGAATTAGGGTTTTTTTTGTGTTGTGTTGATTTTGGGATTTGTCGATTCGATTTGGTAGTTTGGATCTAGGATTTGTATTTGTTTCTAATCCTTCCTAATTGTTTCTTTTGGTTGTTGAACCAGAGTGATTGGATGATTCAATTAGTTTCCATCTCTGTGTTCTCGGATGAGCAGATTTGTAGTTGGAACTCTTGTGAATTTGTTTCGGTTGATCAGGGTAAGTTTGTGAAGCAGATAAGAGGATAGATTAGTGCTTCGGGCGGTCTTTTTGCTTCTCTAGAACTTGCTCTGAAAGGTATCAGGTTGTGGTTGGATTTCTGGTATATCTTGATGGGGGTGTTCTGATTTGATCTATGTCGTGAGCCTTCTTGGAGCTTTGTGAATTAGGTTGATTGAGGGTTGTTGGTGAAAGGCTGCTTGATCTGCCATGTGGGGGGATAGCTGAAGCAAACAAGGGTTAATTACCTATGATGCTATGGATTCCTTTTTGGTGTTTTTGTTCGGGTGATTTATGATTTATTCAGGTTGGGCAGTAGCATACAAATGCTAGATTAATTTATTAGTGGTATTTAATTTTAATTAGCTACATATCATGTGTGAAGTAGCTAAATAATTGTTTGTTTTATAAGCAGGACGTTGATTGGGTCGTTATCTCTTTTCGGATATTATTTCAGCCGGGGGTTCTCGACGTTTGCAGATTTCTATATTGAAGGCGGGTATCTCTGACTCTTCTTTTAGAATTGTCACAGATATATATATATACTTGATAGGCTTGTTTAGCAATAGCGTAATAAATTGTGGCATGACTCTTATATTTGTTTTGTTGATGTTGTTTGTGCCACAATTGACTTGTGATACCTATACCTTTAGGACTTAGGTTATGGTGCATTATCCACGAACCTTGCATATCATGTCGATATAGGTGGACTAGATAGTGGATGTTATTTGACCAGTGTTATGCATCATCGTGCACTGTGCATCACTGTCGAGTAGGTGCCCCTTTTGGGTGAGCTAGGTCGACAGTCATACTGACCTACCCATACGGCCACTCATGGGTTAGTGGTTGACGGAGTATTGGGTAGTGTGCTCTGTGCTGCTCCGCTCATGCACTCATGGGTTAATGAATCAGAGCGTGGTAGCAGGCAGATGTCCCTCCTTGCGTTATCCAGATAGCAGGAGATGAGAGGGAGATATTGTAGGACCGATGCACGTGAGAGGGGGGGTGAATCACGTGACTTTTAAAATCTTCGTTATAAAATCAGAGTCGATAGAAAATTGTACGATGGTTTTTTTTTATAACGTGCGCAGCGGAAAAATTAAAACGAAATGCGAAAGCGAAAAAATAAAACAAAATTACACGAAGAGTTTTACTTCGTTCGGAGCCTTCGCCGACTCCTTCTCGAAGGCCCAGGTTCCTTGAACCTTTCCTGTGGGCAATCCACTAAAAACCTCTACCGACAAACTACCGATAGAGTGATTCGAATACAAGATTGGGCGGAAGTGTAACAGCCCTACACTTCCCCCTTAAATAATTTAAGTGCAGAAAAAAAATTCGTTACCCAACACTTAGATTTATCTGAAGCAGCTTGGGTGTTGGGAGCGATCTTCCAGCAGCGGTCGGACAACGTCGAGTCAAAGCACAAACTGCAGCAGAGGAGCGTGGAAGCAAGAGAGCGCCAAAGCTTTAACCAGAATCAAATTTTCTTATCTGTTAGAGGGCTTGCTTGCTTCTATTTATAGTGCCTCGATGCATGATCTTCTCAGCTCAAATTTTATCCATCAACAAGATAAAATAATTAAAAAAAAGATAATGTTTCTATCCTTTGCTTCAATTAAGAAAATAATTTAAATAAAATATAAATACAGAATATTGAAAAGTTAACCGAGAGGTTTTATCCTCTTACAATTTTATTAATAATTTAAAAGGAGATTTTATCCTTCCAGCTAAGCTTTACGTGAGAATTTTAAGCATTAGTAGGAATAATTTTATTCTCTAAAAAGAAGGAAATACGAATAATTTAATTGATAATTTATCCTCCACCAAGGCTTTAGATAAGGAATAATTTTATAAAATTCAACTACAAAATCTAATTAAATAAATTCTGTAAAATAGAGTTAATGCATTTAGAATCTAATTAAATAAATTTTGTAAAATAGAGTTAATGCATTTAGAATCTAATTAAATAAATTCTGTAAAATAGAGTTAATGCATTTAGAATCTAATTAAATAAATTCTGTAAAATAGAGTTAATGCATTTAGAGTTAATTAGACCCCGTCCAAACCTGGATAAGGATCTAACCAGGACTCAACTGAGGTCACCAAAATGGGCCTAAGTTGGACCGCGCCTACAGTCCTAAAATAGGACCCGTCCTCACTGGTTCGCTCCTCCAGTGACTTACCTCACTTACCTCGTGCAGCTCTACTCAACTTCTTAACCCACCAGGTCTTCCTGCCAGGGCTCAACCACCCTGGTCTTTTTGCCAAGTTTCAACCAACTTGGGCTTCAGCCAGTTGTCAGGCCCCGTGAACCCAACTGGACTTCTCGCCAGGACTCAACCACCCTGGACTTCCCGCCAGGACTCAACCACCCTGGACTTCAGCCTGGTGTCAGGTCCTAAGTCTTTCAACCCTGCACACTTAGTAAAGAGATCAAAACCAAAAGCAAGTCTAACTTTAACCTATTTGTCATTCATCAAAACTCAGGTTTAACTATTAGTGCAAATTGCACCAACAATCTCCCCTTTTTGATGCAATGACAACCTGGGTTAAAGTTAGAAAATACCAGATAAAGCAATGAGTCCAAGAATAATATGCAAATGACATGCTCTAAGATCAGAAATTTTTAATTTTCTAACTCAACCCTTAAACCCTCCCCCTTTGGCATTCATCAAAACAAAGAAATAATAAGTGCGCAAGCATCAGAAATAAAACAAGCAATCAGGTAATATGCCAGCCAAGTATAAAATACTTTAAGTATTTGGGGAAAAAATGCTTAACAAGCATACTAAGTTTCTGAACTGATTCAGAGGGGTAAGTCAAATTCTTAATTTAACACAAACAATCTGAGAGCATAAATGTTAAAGGAAATTTCAAGATATTTTTTTTAAATCCTTGTTCAATTAATGAAGATATTTTCTAAAACAGTTTTCACTAAACATTTTTGAGAGTTAGAATACAAAATATAAACTCAAGCTCCCCCTGAACCAAGTAAGAAAGTTTAGCCCATTTTGAATGTCTAACCGTAGTTACTAGCTAACTATCTATAGGATAGTAGTTTTCACTAGGTTAGTCAAGTCAAGTACTAGTGTCTAGCTTAGCTTTACAGAAAGACTACTTGACTTGATCAATATGAAGTTGGTATTTAACGCCCAGACTTGCTACGATGCACAGGTTTAAGCATTCTGAAGTCCAGGCAATACCCTATGCATCTCACCCCGTTCTAAGTTTTAGCATACACAAACATGTTATACCTAATGTGCTTTGTGAGATGCGGCCTCTAAATCTATAGGAACATGCATCTCTAGGGGTCAAACTTAGGCTAAGTCCACCAGTCTCGAAAGTCAAGTTTGAAATCAAAGTTAATTTTTTTTTAAAATTAAGTGTGAAAATCAAAGTCAATTTTGAAAATCAAGTTTAAAAAATACACATTTTAGAGAGTACAAAAAATGCAAGTACAAAAATTAACTCTAACTCAAGCTATGTGTCAAACAGAATTTGTGAGTTGAGTAAAAGTGATTAGGTCAATCCTAGTCTACAACACACATTCCTATTAACCTTCTTAAATTGCTAAATTCGGATTCAGGAAGTGGTTTAGTGAATATGTCAGCTAGGTTAGATTTGGATTCAACATGATTAAGTTCTATTTCCCCTTTATTAACATGATCTCTAACAAAATGGTGCTTAATTTCTATATGTTTTGGTCCTAGAGTGGTGAATTGGGTTTTTGGTTAGATTAATTGAACTTAGATTATCTATAAAAGTTTTGACTTTCTTAAAATCTAAGTTAAAATCTTTTAAGGTATGCATCATCCAGAGTAATTGGGCTACACATTCACCCATTGCTATGTATTCAGCTTCAGTGGTGGATAGGGCAACACAATGTTGTTTTCTACTGAACCAACTAACTAGTGAGGGTCCTAGAAGTTGGCATCCACCACTGGTACTTTTTCTATCTAATTTACAGCCAGCATAATCTGAGTCAGAAAATCCAATAAGTTCAAACTGGGCTGTTCTAGGGTACCAAATTCCTAAACTTTCTGTCCCTTTGAGATACCTAAATATCCTTTTAACTAGGGTTAGATGTGATTCTTTAGCACATGTTTGATACCTAGCACACATACTAACTGCAAAGAGAATATCAGGTCGACTTGCAGTTAGGTAAAGTAAGCTACCTATAGCACTTCTATAATACTTAAGGTCAACAGGTTTGCCATTTGTGTCACTATCTATAGTTTGATTGGTAGCCATAGGTGTCTTAATTTCTTTAGCACTATCCATTCCAAATTTTCTAAGTAATTCTTTAGTGTATTTTTGTTGATAGACAAAAGTACCCTCACTAGTCTGTTTTATTTGTAACCCTAAAAGAAAGTTAATTGACCTACTAAACTCATTTCAAATTCATTTTCCATTACCGTTATAAAATCTTGTAAAAAATTTGAGTTAGTTGAGCCAAATACTATATCATCTACATATACTTGAGCTATAAAAATATCAGTTTTTAGAGTTTTAACAAATAGTGTTGGGTCAATTTTGCCTTGGTTAAAGCCTTTAGATACTAAGTAGTTAGACAATCTTTCATACCAGGCCCTAGGGGCTTGCTTAAGTCCATATAAGGCTTTCTTAAGTTTAAAGACATAGTCAGGATATTCTAGGCTTTCAAAACCTGGGGGTTGGCCTACATAGATTTCTTCCTTAATCAGGCCATTTAGGAAGGCTGACCTAACATCCATTTGATACAACTTGAATCCCTTATGGGCTGCATAACTTAAAAGCATCCTAATGGACTCAAGTCTAGCTACAGGGGCATAGGTTTCATCATAATCAAGTCCTTCTACTTGGCTAAACCCCTTAGCTACTAACCTAGCCTTATTCCTGACTGTTTCTCCTTGTTCGTTAAGTTTATTCCTAAAGACCCATTTAGTTTCAATAAATTTCTTGCCTTTAGGTAAGGGTACTAAGTCCCAGACTTGACTACGTTCAAATTGGGCTAACTCTTCCTGCATGGCTATGATCCAATCAGGGTCAAGTAAGGACTCTTCTATAGACTTGGGTTCAATTTTTGAAATCAAGGCAATTTGACTAAGGTTCCTAAAGGCTGATCTGGTCTGAACCCTTAGCTCTGGATCGCCTATGATCTGATCAGTTGGGTGGGCTGAGCTAACTCGAATAGTTCTGGGTTGGTTAGGTTCAGATTCAGGTGCAGGTTCAGTCAGATCATGGTCTCGGTCCTCAAATTGGCTTTCATTTGGGTCAGTACTAACAAAATCAATTGGTTGGTAGGTGGTTTGATCAAGGTTATTTGGGCTAGACTTTTCATCAAATTTTACATTTGTAGTTTCTTCAATTCTTAGGGTAGTTTTATTATAAACTCTATAAGCTCTACTGGTAAGGGAATAACCTACAAAGATACCTTCCTCAACCTTAGAGGTAAATTTTCCTAAGTGTTCTCTAGTGTTTAATATATACACTTTGCATCCAAATACTTTAAAATACTTAATATTAGGTTGTTTTTCATAATAGATTTCAAAAGTTGTTTTTCCTAGATTTTTATTTATAGTTATTCTATTTTGTACATAACAGGCTGTACTAACAGCCTCAGCCCAAAAATATTTAGGTAGATTGTATTCATTTAGCATTGTTCTGGTTGCTTCTTGTAGTGTTCTATTTTTCCTTTCTACTATTCCATTTTGTTGAGGTGTTTTAGGACAAGAGAATTCGTGATGGTAGCCATTTTCTAAGCAGAATTGGTTAAATTTTTGATTTTTGAATTCCCCGCCGTTATCGCTCCTAAGTCTTTTAATTTTAATCCCTTTTTCATTTTCTACTAATTTACAAAATTGAGTAAACATATCAAAAGTTTCATCTTTATTTTTTAAAAATTTTACCCAGGTAAATCTTGAATAGTCATCTATGATTACTAAACAGTAAAGGTTTCCACTAATTGATTTTACCCCATGTGAGTCAAATAGGTCTAGGTGAATTAATTCAAGAATTGACTTAGTTTGAGTTTGACTAGTTGGTTTGTGGGTTGACCTAGTTTGTTTTCCTTGTTGACATGCGTTACATAAGGTTGACTCAAGGTTAGATAACTTTGGTAGGCCTCTAACTAAACCTTTTAGTTTAGGTAGTTTTCTAAGTGAGTGTGTGAAAGTCTCCTATGCCAGAGCCAAGTCTCATCCTTATGGGTTAAAAGACAATTTTCTAAGGGACAGGTTT